>JAOBRB020629859.1:0-18121 GCA_027575285.2 Zoanthus pulchellus | reverse complement strand
CGAAACGTCTGTTTTTTGTACTTTTGACACCTTAAACCTTTTATAATCAAACTGGTAGTCAATGAGGTCGAGAGGGCTAATTGTTAGTATCACCTAACTAGTTGGACAGAAAAAGCAATAACCGCGGTAAAAAATGCAATAACCGGTTTTCAAAACCGGCGAATTTCGCTACTCAATGATTATTACTAGTAGACCATTAGTAGCGTAGCCACTCATTAAATGCTGGATTTGCATTAGTGATACTAATTTGCTTTATCCCGCCGGCTATTTGCGACTGCGTGGAGGTCTTGCACAACTTACGTATACAAGGTCTTAAAGGGATACTCTCATATACTTATTAATAAAATGTTGTCTGTGTCCTATTTTGCTGATTTAATGGGTTAAATTATTTGGATAAAATTCAACCAAAAAAGGCGTTTGAACGGCACATTTTGTTCCTTGACATACAGTGGAACACAGCCGTATATGTTTGAGCCATATGACAGTGAAGCTACTTCGGTCAGCGATTCTGAAAGTAGTAGCGAAGATTCACGCACTGATCGAATACAAAACACTGACTGGTAGTGTTATGTAAACACATTGCAAGAAACTAATAAAACATTTTCAATGTGCATTTGTTTCGTTTCATCTTAGTTTTTATTACTATTAATGTTTTGATAAATTCGTATTTCTGAAGTATTAAAGTTCCAGCTTAGTTTACCATGTGAAAGTGTACTTGTGGAAACTTCCAGCCCCTAAATTAATAGGGCTGAGGAGTGCGTGCTTTGTGCAGAAAATTCCGAAGCGCTTCAATTAACCGAGGAAGGATTGACCGAACTTCCAGCATGTATAACACAACATCCTGGCTTCCCCTGGATTCTGCAAGCAGCTTGGTATCAATACAAGCAGTAATATGATGCCAAGGAAGGCCTTAAACATAAAAAAACTGACACATTGTTTACAGACAATTGGTGCGTGATAAATGCAATATTTAAAATTATTCAACTGTATAGATCGCGATACATTTCGAAAAAAAGGAAATCTGTATATTTGATAAAGTTTTTTGCGAAATTCCATTGAAATCTATAAATAAAAACAACCAACAACCGAAAATTTTTCATTTATGTGATATATATATATATATATATATATTCAAGCAAGTCCGAGTTGTTTTGCCTTCGTGCACAGTGTCTTGTATTCGTGCAAACTTTCCTCCACTAGGACTGGAAACCTTGTTTTTCAAAGGTTTATGTTTTCAGATGAGTGAGCCCTGTTTGTATTTATCTAAATTTTCAATTTTATTACCTTCGCCTCGGTTTTTATTCACTTCACCAGGCTATTAAAACCTCACAAATCATTTGCTATATATCGTATGCTGATTTCTCCATATTTCATAAAATGTATGCAAATAATGAAAAATTTCTACTATAAATTATTCTTCTTATTTGACCTTAAGTGTTTGCAATTATTCTCTTGATTATTTTTAATGAAAGTGGTCCGAAGTAAATTTATTTACGGGTACACGACGTCGGCGATATTTTCCATTTTTGACTTTTAAGGGTTTCTTTGCAGCCTCTAAAAATATTTCATTTATTGCTTTTAGAGCAATTGAAACTCCTTCTTCACTATTTTCAAAATGTGTCATATTAAATCTAGAAACTCTATGTAGGGGTTAATTCATCTAAATTCTTTTGTGTATAAAGTGGAACAAAGACATCTTCTTCCAATTCATGTGGAACAAAATCATTTTCTGTGGCAGTTTAGCATTAAAAGTCCCCCATTATAATCAGGTGACCATTAATGGAAGTTAAGGTCTTCCAGCAAATCAAGATTGAAACATTTGGAAGTTTCCGGTGGTTTATAAACAACCCAAATGTTTTCAATAGTTGGATGATTTAATTATTGCTATATATAGAAAAATACCTTATTAATTATAATAGCCTAAGGGACTGCAGTTTCATAAGATTCAGATAAAGTTTCAACTGACTGGCAGAATCTGCCCAGAACGTAGGAGATACAGAACTGTCATCTTTTTGATTGAGCCTGCATCAAACAATATTGTAAGTACTAGTCTTAAAACAACACTAATTTTAACGCAACTTCCTTCATAATTCGTTTTTGAAGCTTTTTTATAATCGACCGAAATATTAGATTATTACTGTCGGAAGTTTTGGAAAATCGCACAGCAAGTTTTGAAGGTGTGTAAAATATTTATTGCCACTAAACATTTGATGGATTTGGGTTCGTGTAACGTACCACATTGTCATGAGCTGGTGAAAATAAGTGAAAATAAGTTCCTAGCTTATTTTAGGACAAACGAGCGGCATCATTTTGATTTTTAGGTGTTAAAGTGCATATAAAATTGATGATGATTATAAAACGTTTACTTGACGTTTCGACGCTCTCAAGCGTCATTTTCAAGAGGTGTAAAATAACTGTTACTATCTTCTTGCTGCATTGTTCTAGCTCTCTGAACAGATGTAGCTGATGATCAATTTTAAAATACGAATTAGAAGTTGGTTTCTAATAGATTTAACAATAAAATTGATGACGATTATAAAACCTTTACTCGACGTTTCGACGCTCTCAAACGTAAGAAACGAACATCTAATTCGTAATTTAATTCGACATATGAACCAAAAAAGAAGTTTAACTAAGTTAATTATGTTTCCACCTTAATATATTTAAGTAAGGCGCGGGTCGCACTAGGTACAATGTTTTGAATTGTTTCAAACGTGTTCGGTACAAACACCTTGCGAAACATTCGCGTAACAATTCCGACTAAATTTATTCGTGGTCGCTCTATGGATTTACTGTATTAATATAACACACCCAGTGATGATAGAAAGAATGTACATATCACATGTCAAAAATCACATGACAACATAACTTTTGGCGCACTTTTCAAGCTTCTGGTAGTTAAGTTACGTACGTTTGAGCTTTTATTTCATTGTGCAAGATGCATTTAAACGATCTGCTGAGACATCTATCATTCTTGTATCTGCTTCTGAGTTTTACTTTTACAGCTGGAGATATTCAGCGGGCTGCATTCAAAGAAATAGGGCTTCACGTCTACAAATATTAACGGAGGAATAGAGTAGGAGGCTCGTAGTCATCATACTGGTCAGCTGGGCTATCCCATGCCAGTTGAAGTAAAAGTTGTTGTTGGCTTTATTAATATAGCAGAGAAAGAATTCAAGCACAATTAAGTGTTGTGTTTGTTCGCTAATAATAAAGCCTAGCAGTAATGTGAGCTTCTGCAAGATTGCTGGGGGATCGATGGCGGAAACAATGATTGCCATTTTTAACGCCGTTTCGTTTGTTGAACTACAAACGTTGGCTAAAAAGCAGTAAATCGGCAGCTTCGAAGTTTTGCAGCGATACACAAATTTAGAATGGTTCGCAACAAATCGGTCGCACTTGTATCGGTACATTGATGACAAAATTTTGACAGTTCACGCTAAATTAAACAGAATTTTTTTAAAATTGTTTCATAGTGCGACCTGGGCCTAAGTTGTTAGTTTATGTTCTTGATACCCGAAATATCCAGTTTAACCCTCTCCCATCCAGGAAGTTTTATTGTAGCAAAACAATCAACTAGCTTTCTCTAATCCATATTAGGCATTGCAATGGAAACATCCCACGTTGTGTAATACCCAGGGATTGTGTTTTAGCTTGTGAGGCGATGGCGTTGTTGAAGTGTCTTGTTGTTGCTGTAGGCGCCGTTAAAAGTGAATTTTTGCTAATTTCGGAGCCTTTTTTTGCCTCTCTCCACTACTGGATAGCATCATAAAGCTTAAAGGTAGCATTTGAGCTTACTTGCTGAAAGAAACCAGCGAGGTGTCACACTTTTTAGCGATTTTTGCGGCATATTTCTACTCGGTGGGTTTCCAAAGGAGCCAAAAGAAGTTGGCTTTGAAGCTCGAAGAGAGGCAAATTCACTGAGCTGCCAACGCAATTTTTGGAAGTTTTGAAAACTGAGGAACATTACAGGCATAAATTTTTGGCAGAACTACGTGGAGGCTCTAAACGTAGTAAAAATGATTACTGCAGGATATGCTTTCTGTCCTTGTCAAAATTTTTGGGGTATCCCAGAATGCATTTGGGTCGTGCAAATGGCGCGCGAGAAACACGTTGGGGCCAGATTGGCACAAAGAAACGACGGTTGTAGCTCTATCCTTAAATTAAATAAGTGCTAAAAACCTTCACTATATCTCAATATTAGGTCTGAATTTTGTTGTGAAAGCTGTTTTGTTTGCTGGGAATGAAAATTTCATCAAAAAACGTCGCAAAACGGTATTTTTTTTTAAATTTTTGCACTTCAACTAATGACTATGATCAGAAATGACAGTTTGTTCTTGCATCATTGGCATTCCAAACTTAAAGAAACTACTAAAGTTTGCTTTAAGACCAAAGTCGAAACATATTATTTGTTTAACAAAGATTGATTTCTTAACTTAGTACTATATTCTAATAGGGTTTTTTTAAAAAAAAGTATGTTGTTGGTTCCTCTGGCTACGTCATCCGAGGCAAATTCATCACCAGTCTCTTGAGACACCTGATTAGTCAATTTTTTGTTATAAATGCATCAAAACAATTGTTTTAATTCTTTCTTTACCAAATCAAATATTCAATAAAAATTTGTCAAATAATTGTGAAAATTAAATATTTTAGATTTTCGTGGCTGGTATGACGCTGCGTTTCGTCTCGGTCAAGATAGTCATCAGATACTTTTCGAATTTCTGCCAACTCGTTGAGCATCGCGCCCAAAGTCCCATTTGCGAAGTCAAGATGTGCGGTTTGGAATCATTCTGCGATAGAAGGGCAGACTGCTAACATCTTTACTTCGCAAATGGGACTTTGGGCGCTATGCTCAACGAGTTTGTTGGAATTCGAAAAGTATCTTGGCGGAGACGAAACGCAGCGTCATACCAGCCACGAAAATCTAAAATATTTAAATCAAATATTGTATTTCATAATGAGGGTACGTAGTGTAAACAATTTTTTTACTTCATATTCACTTTAAATGAAAATATTGCAGCACGGAGTGCCCAGCGGTGAGAAACTGATTTTTGCTGTACGTAACACCAATTCTGAATTGCTCAACAACTATTCATCAATATAAAAATCTTCGATGAATTGCGTTTAGTTTGAATAAGTTTTATTTTTTGTGTTAAAATTAACTGAACTGCCGGCAATTAGTGATTTGAGATGCATGACCGGTTCCCAGGCAAAAAGACACAGCCATAAATGTAAAACTTGAGAAGAGAAATTTATAAATAGACCATTTCCGAGTTCTCTTTTGCCTCCGTTTGAAAACAAGTCTAAGTGCGAAACCTTTCATATGGAAATGAGTTCTGTATTCAGTTTCATTTTCATGCAAAACAAAGTCATTTTCATAAGAATGGCTTCGCACTTAGACTCGAATTGAAACAGAGGCACAACAGAACTCGGAAATGGCCTATTGTTTTTGCCTCTTAATTGTTATTTTCTGAAAAGACTTTTAAAATAATAAATTCCAATACATTACAAAGGATGTTCAATATATTTTTTACAAAGGTAAAATTGATAAACTCGAAAAAGTCTTTAAATTTAAAACTTTATAAAAAATTGTGTCCAAAACCAATCAATTATCGTTTATCACTTGGTTGATTATGAGTTTGAACATCGCTCCACGCTACGCTGTCTTTTTAATTTTTTATGGCAACACTCTTTCAGAAATTTTTCGAATCAATTTAAAGAAACAAATTAACATATTTTAATTGATTTATTTTTTAGATAAGGATCAATTGGTTTTGCCTAGCAACTTCAATATTTACCATCGACATACCCTTTGGAAAAAAATCAGTAAAATGTCTCGACGGATACTCAAACCCACTTCTTTTTGGGCCCCTAAAATTAAACATCATAACACTAAATGATTATGATTGTTTTCACCTCATTGCGCAGTTGAAATTTTTTAACTGTGCAATAGAAATGCAGTGAATTGTTATTGTTATTATCATTCTTCTTATTATTTTTACTTTCATCTGAATATCAGACTCGTTTTTAATCCAAAACTAGTACCTGGACTTCAAGGATGTTTTCCTTTCTTGTGATTTCGTAATCGTTATGATGTATATTCAAATGTCAGATCGACATGGCTTTTGAAACATCATTAATTAAATTTAAAGTTTTTTTGATATTTACACTTGTATACATCAGCAACAAACCATGACACGAACGATGCCTGAGTGGACAAGGTATCCATGTCGTTTTACATTTTCTTAGAAACCAAGTTTTTAAAATTTGAAAAATAAGGCCTCCAGTAGAGTTCATAACAATGGGCTTTTAAGATAGCAAATTAGATCTTTAATTTTTTAGCAATACATAGAAGTTAGGAATTTGGTTGTTTTTCTTATATTTTCTGTTATTTTATCAAAAGCGATATTAATTTATTATTATTCATTTTATTATGTGTGAGAAAACTTTCACTTGATTTCTATTTTAATTTATTTTTCAAACAATCACAAAGATTTAAAAGGTTTCCAAATGCCAAGGTAAGAAAATCCAGCCTCGTTGCAAAGGAAATTTTCTTTAAATTGTAGAAAACAGCAAGAGACGCTTGCTTGGACCTGGTATATGTACCTTGAATTACCTGGTATATGTACCTTGAAATACCTAGTATATGTACCTTGAATTACCTGGTATATGTACCTTGAATTACCTGGTATATGTACCTTGAAATCACCTAAACTTAAAATAAAAAAAGACTAAAAGAAGAGAGTGATGATATAACTAAAATGTATGATTAAGCTTGTTATTATAGTTATTATTTTTTTTATTCACAATTTATTCTATTTAAGGTTTGAATGTGAAATTTATCAAGCAGTTGCTGGACTTTAACTGTTTAACTATTATAGGAGGCACGATTGCGAAAGAATATGACTTGATATCGTATTTTTTAATAATAATAAATAAAGTGCGTAATTAAGAAAGCCATTAGAAATAATATTTAATATTTCATTCTCCTCGAGTTGTCAACAATAGACCTGAATATAACACAAATGATATATTTCATTAGATCAAGGGATTCTATTAAAACTCTTAGGAATAAATGATCGTCTCAGATCGTCGTCTGAGCTGGGCCTCGACTTCAGAGTCGTTTATATAGATTTTAAAACTAAATTTTTTTTACAGTTTTTTTTTCTCACCAACTACTTTTTTTATGATCATTATGAGAAAAGCAAAGATATGTACAAAGTCGGCGGAACACTCTGTTGACTTCACCTTACCGACCTTTATTCTCAAGTAACTGGAGAAAATTATAAGATTTTCGTTCCAAAATTATTTTTAATGTTTGACAGCATAAATTCTTATTCTTAATAATGTTTTAAAATTTTAGAATTTACAAAATAAATACTCGCAACACCGGCAGATTAATAAACTTGGTTTTTATTCAATGAAACCGCCAATGCATGCCTTTACTTCCATGTTTTTATGATTCGTTTTTGTCGGGGGAATATGGGAAAGTATATCAGGATAAGTATTGGCATTGGCTGGGATTAAAAATCACGTTTGTGCATATTTTATGTTTGTTACAGTTAACGTGTTTAAGAGCGTCCGTAGAAGGCCTAAATGTAATAAAGTCTTAAATGTAATAAACTTTGGTCCTACATGTATAAAATCTCAAGTTTTCGTCCGAACGCTATACTGGTGTTCATAAAGGGGGCCAATACATCATCAATTCATCTCATTTGAATTTATAATGCATTTATGACTTTCTGTCATAGACTGCGAGCAATCTTTCTTTTCCTCATATAAATCATTCAAACATAGGAGTTCGAGCGGCAAATTAAAAGCAAGAACCACATAGCAACTACTAACTCGTTGTATCGTGGGCCTGGAAAGGAAAGTCAAGAAGTAGATTCACTGGTCTCAGTCAAATCGAACGCACCTGCCGGATGTAACATTTATCAATAACAGCTCCGCCTATTTACTGGCAACATAAACAAGATTGGTGTTTTCCCGTTAAAATATTTTTGAAGCCAAAGGAGAGTGTTTTTTTAACGAAATAAAAACAACATTCTCCAAGACTTTTCGATTTTATATATATTCCTAAGATCTATGAATGAACACCAGTAAAATCTTAAAAAATGAAGGAAAAAAAAGGTGGGATTTGTTTGAGCTCTAGCCGGAAAAGAAATTGCACCGCAGCAGTTTCTAAATCAATGATCGCTTGCAGCTTTGACCTATTATGCGGAAACGAAAGACACTGCTCTCAGTGTATATATACCTCTTTCACACCATTTATTGCAACCATTAATGATCATGTGACAGAAGAACTGCAAAAGATATTTCACTTCTGTCTACCAATTCGAGTCGTAAACCTGAGGTTTCACACTGGAACTGAAAATCGTAGTAAAAGGGTCTGTCTGTCTCATTGAGTCAAGCAGTGGGTTCCAAACTTCCACAAAACTCCAAAAAAGGTTATGCAGACATCATTGTATTAAGGTGTATTGAATTTCGTTACGTTATTTGATATTGGTGACCTCAAACCTTTATTTGATGCTTTTAGAAATATAATAATACTATACTAACATTATTAACGATAAACCGAAAAAACACAATTAACCATTTCATTGATAATAACCACGCAATCTATCGCACCATATTTACGTCATCGAAACACATTAGATAATTGAATGCATATGCGACGTCTTACATAAAGTTTGTACCATTAACATCCGAAATAAAACTAGAATGCCTTGAGATATTCTAAACTTTTGGGGTATGAAAAATATCGATGAATGCGTGTTGAAGAACGTACAATTTCAAATTTAGGAAAACAAAAGCACTTATCTTTAAATGAAAATTTTTTGGTAAAAGTGACACTGAAATTAGTGTTGTTTAGAATTTTGTCCTATTTTACGTCTCGAAATGCACTTGCTTTGTAAGTTGAAAGTTGTTAAACAACCTCATAAGTCTAGAGGTAAACAATCGCATATAAGAACGAGTAAAATTATGGGTTTTTTGTGAAAAAATGAAAGCATAAGTGAAACTGATTTTTATTGTTATTTTACGAGTAACAATGCAATTCATCTTTATAACATCGAGGGCAAGATTTTTTGTACTCTCCGAGGCGTTGTATAATAATGCAATAGAAAATTCCTAAAGAGTTATAAAAATTGAGAACTAATTAAACTTTTTGCACCTTAGTAAAAAAACCATGCTTGTTGCATACAAATAGACTCATTCTAGATTTAGGTTGTATGTTTATTCCTCGTCTTATGGCAATGAATGTCACTGCCTCTCACATTAAAAAAGTTAGAAAGGTATGCACTAATTCTTAATCTATGTGCAATGCTTTCATGAACAAATTTTAAAGTGTGTATCTGTTATTTATTTTAACAAGGCTCCCAACCTATTTTCATCACAATTTGATCAGTTGATAGATTTGAGGCCGCTTTAAAGTTAACAATCCTCTTTGTAGTCATTCAATCTTGTCCAGATAGCCTCTTTTAGAACTCGTTATACCACCGGGCCCTAAGTAAAGCGGTGGGTGCATGGGGAAAAAAATCCTTTTAGAGGAAAAATTCCGATAAAAAAACATAGAGGCAAAGTGGCATAGAGAAAAATACATTTAAAAACAACTACTATATGCAATAATAAAAAACTTCCCCACTAGCCTCCCCTTCACAGTTACTAACGGTCTCACCCTAAGCAGGCCCATAGTCTGTTCCCTTCCAATGCTTTTCACCTTTTCCAATTAATGCTTGATACGCAACACTCTCAGTCTACTGTAAATTGTGACGTCTAAGACTAACGTCATTTCGTTCTGATTTAAAATTTTTAATTACTTTCATGGCTTAGAGGATTGATAAAACGCTAGTCTTCTCCGATAGTAATGCTGTTATTGAATGCTAGTAACGTCGAAACAGACAGTGTGACAAATGGTGTGACAGGTCACGTGATTTAATGATATTTCAAACAACAATAGTATAACATTAAGAGGAAAATTAAGGTTTTTACATCTAGAACCAAATGTTATTGCATTTAGAACTTTATTACATTTAGACACATTTCTTACATTTAGGCCTTCTACAGCGTCTGTAAAAAATTGAGAATTGGCGGCCCAGCTTCAAAAATCGAAATTCTTGTTACTTTGCGTTAATGATAATTTTGGGGAACATTTTTTGAAAATGTTATCGAATCTTTCTGGAAATCAGTAGTTTTCAAGAAATCCGGTAAAAGCGAACTCGTGTTTAACTTATTTAAATATGCAAAATTCAAGCTCAAAATTATGAAATACGACAACTTGCCGACACAAAAGGAAACAAAAACTAGTTTTTAATTTAGTTTAATTAATGGATTTTCACACCTCTTTTCTTCAATTTTCTGGTAGACTCTTTGTACTTAAATATAACAATAAACAAACAATATACTTTCTTTTCTACTGGTGAAACACGTTCTATTAAGTCGCATCTGGATTGCAACACCAATAACCTTATTTTTATGATTCGATTAGCTTTTAACCAACTACAAATTAAATTATGATGATGATAAACTTTTCCTTTTAAGACCGCAAGGGTTTTGTCAAAATAGAATAAGTTAGTGTCATCAGCAAAATAGTTAAATAAAGGAGAACATTTTTTAATAATCATTTATATACATGTACAACAGAAAAAGAAATGGACTATATGCAGAACCCAGGGAATACCACACGAGATGTGATACCCAGAATTATACCCATTATAGAAATAAACTGTCGATAGGATAAGAGGTAAACCAATCTGTGGCTATACTTCTACATCTTATAACATAGAAGTCAAGTTTATTTATGAGAATTGAATGGTCTAGCTACAGTATTATAACAAGAAGCCCCAATTTCACCTAAACTCGTGCCAGGGATTTCATTTGCTGATCTTTGCTGCTAGGTGAAATCCCAAGATTGTACTTTCTTCCTAATAGAAAGATACTTGGTTCGCTCACAGCAAAAATGATATTTAAAATACTATTTAATGTTAAGTTACATAACAAACTCCTTGTCCCAAATACAACCAACATCAGAATTCATACGTACGATGTTAAGTTTATTTTCTTTAAAGACATTTAATTGAATGTCGCCGACACGTTGAGCAGAGCTAATTTATACTCGGTTGAAGGCAACCAGGAGAATCTCATTTGCATTATGAACGTCTTTACGATTGGTGATATCCCAGACAAACCATTAAATTAAAGAAATTCGTACAGCAACTACAAACGACACCATCCTTCAAACTTTCATGAACTTAGTAGTCTGGTCAGGAAGCAATTTTTCATTTTTATTTCATTTATTTCATGTCTTTTCACAGGTTAATTATATAGCTATAGTCATTTATTTATTTTATTTATTCATGAAGATTTTGATAGATGTTAACAAGGAGAAACAACAATAGGACACGGGTTCCCTTACAAATGGCTGAAACTCCTATGGTCAGCAACACAAAGTAGGGAAAACTTATTAGAAATTAACATAAACAGAATAGCAACTTAAAATAACATAAGCTAATGTAAAATAAATTAACAATAATTACATAAAAGACGCGTAAACCGAAAAAAACAGATCAGCTAGCTACGGGTAACACGTACAAGCAGAGGTGAGATTTGGGCGCCTATATTTAGGACAAATAATGCGCCATGTGCGTATTTTATTCACATCCAAGATGTTAATTAAGCGCTTGCGAAAATGACTTCTTACAAAACATTTAAAGGTCCCGGTAGAGTTACTAGAACGGATTTCAATATAGGGAGAGAATTTCAATGGGGACAGATGCAAACAAAGTAAGAGTCGCAAAAAGTGGTCGAACGCGTGGGAAGAAGGCGGAGTTCTAGACCTGAGGAGCCACGATGAGTTAGTGAAAAGCAAAATTGGACAAACTGAAAAGTATTAAAATGAATTTCATCCTGAAGATAGCGAAAAAGAAAAAAAAGGTCCAGATATTCATAGAAGAAGGAAAGAGGCAGAAGTTTTAGGCGGATAAGTCTAGTTTTGTAGGTAAGGTTGAGGTTGTGGAGAATACGATTCGAGGCTCTCTTTTGCACACCTTCCAGGATGTTCATTAAATAGATGGACCCAGTGGAAGACGGAGCTCATAGGTGGTTTGTATATGTGATGTTGGATCTGACAAGAGCAATGCACAGCATTAACATGTAGATTTCGAGACTAAGGTTTTCGCAAGGAAGCCAAGCATTTTATTTGATTTAGCAGCAATAGTGTTAATATGATATGAACAAATAATTAAAAAATAAAACCAATGGAGAATTAATAGAGCTAGGGCAAGTTATAGAAATCTAATTATCAGATGTGCGCTTAAACTTAATGTAAACAACTTTTATTTCACGGAAAGAAAAAAAGAAACCACCAGAAGAATGTCTAAACAAAAAATACTAATACTGCGAGAAAAAGAAACGCTAAAAATAAATTTGGGTGATTTTTGAACGAAAAAATCTAAAGGTAGTACTATTCCAAAGATTATTATCAGTTACTGTAGAACAGAATTTTCTTGATTCGTCTATAATGTTCTATAGATAATTCTCCGTTGGTTGCACATTGAGCGAGATAACTATGTTGCTCAGTCAACATGGATAAAATATATTTAGTAGTTTTGCTATTATGAACAAGATCATAAAACAGCAAACATGTATGTAGGTTTACAATGTCAGAAAGTTTTAAAATATATATTAATGTAATGAGGATCGTAAAATGGAACATTTTTAATAATAGAAACGGATTTGTTCTTATGTTTGACTAATGGATCGCTGGATCCATTACTACCATAATTATTCCCCCATTAAAGACACGAATAAGAAAGATAGGGATAGATTAAAAGGGATTTTGTTCCTAAGCAGCATTTGACTTTAACCATAATATTGATCCTTTTGCTAATTTTCTCAGCAATGCCGTTTATGCCAAGATAAATTGTGGTCAACAGGGCTATCAACAATTAACCCAAGACACTTAACACTTGTTACCCTCTCAATGAATTGGTTGGCCAGCTTAATGAGAAGATATACATTATAAATCACTTTTTGATATGGATGGAAATGCACATATTTTGTTTTAGATAAATTCAAAGTTAATTTATTAGAAGAAAGCCACTGCTCATAAACATCCTGTAACTTGTCATTGGTTTGCTGAATTCAAAAAATATTGGTCAACTCCACTATAAGTAGTCAAAGAGGTGTCGTCAACAAACAGCCTTACGTTAAAATAATTTGTTGCATGTACAATGTCATCAACCTAAATAAAAAAACGTAAGAGTCCTAAAAATGATTATTGTGGTACATCGTAATGAACTGAGGAAGTGTCAGAATAAACACCATTGGCAAAGATATAGCCTGAACCAAAAATTTTCTAAACTTTTAATCCGCAAGTGTCCAATTTTGATCATAGGATTGAATGATTTAGTTGTTAAATGCTTTAGTTAAATACAGAAAAAGTATGAATAAAAGATTGCCATCATCTTGATTAAATGATATTTTCTTCAACTAAACCAACTAAGCAATCAGTTGCTGTTGTTTACCAGGACTAAAGCCAAACTGGTTCAATACTAGAAAGTTATTAGAGAAACATTTTTTTGTGGAGGGTTGAATAATGCAAATGTAGTCTTCTTATAAAGTGAACAATAACTAAAATCATCCCACAGTCAGATGATCAATATTGAGTTTGCTAAGTTGTTGACGGGTTCAGATTAACATGACCTCAGTTTTGTTCTCATTAAGTTTCAAATTTGTCAGTTTGTATACACGCACTTATGGCGGAAAAGCACTGTTCTACACATGTACTGCCTCTGCTTCACGTCGGGAGTAGTTTAGCTTAAAGGAAAGATAGAGATGAGCATCGTCAGCGAATGCGTGAACGCTGGGCATATAGAGCTTGATGACTTCAAACACTTTGCTGGCATAGGACTAAAAAGTACTAGCCCTAGACATGAACCCTGAGGAACAATAAATGTCAGGGGAGTGCTATCCGATCTCTTTCCATTTACTGACACGCGCTGGCTACGTCCAGACAAACACAACGAGAACCATGCGAGAGCAACGTCCGTAATGCCAAATGAGGTCTCAAGTCGGCTTAAGAGTATGGCATGTCAAATACCAGCACTCAGATCGAGAAGTACAGGAATTGATCAGAACACGTGCTACTTATTCATGTTGGACAAGAAATCATTTACAACTTTCAGTGTAGTACTGTAGTATTGTAGCGAAGGAAGCAGTTCATTGTCAATTCATTTCTAATGTGAGACGTTTCAACCGAAATCTTTGTAAGCTATTGTACAAAGTTAAAAATCATTTTTTACCTTTTTGATTTTTTTTAGTAGAACGGTTTTTAATATATATATCAAGTTTAAGTTATTAGAATGTAAGAAAAATAAACTTTCGTTTTAATCAACCAAAAAACATCAAACTTGGTACACACTTTTGTTAACTAGATAATGTGCAAAAAAATATCGTGACCATTTTCAAGAATGTTTGCGAAACATTTATCAATTTAAAACATAAAAAGGTGCTGCTAATCATACAGCTGGCTTTAGTTTGTGATAACAACTTTCTGTACATGTCAAAGTATTGCCAAAGAGCATGCAGCATTTACTTAAGAAGGTAGTTAAGATGACTTCTCAGGCCTGTCCGATTTGCTCCCTTCCGTCTATATTTCCTTTCTTTTGATGGTATTCGTTTAATGATTATTGTATGTATACATTTATAGGAAGAAGCAATGGATTAAAACACTAGCAAGCAATAGGTGGAAGTGGACATGGAGGATAACCATCTCTTTAAACAGGTTGAAGAATAAGAAGTATGATATATTTCTATTTTATATTCATCTTGTGCTTGTCATATATTTCTCCTCAGAGCATTCTTTTCAAATCAAAAGCTTAAATAGGTTATATACTTAAATAGTAAGCACGTTCATGCATTTAGTCTTCATTCACATGATCTAATAAAACAAGTTGCTTGTATATAAATGGATATAAATGGAATATATTCCAAATGCTTTACCAACGATTAATGGCGCAACCAACAGGATCCTAGAAGGATTCAAAGTCCATAACGTCGAAAAATGTAGAATAAAAATTGATATATACTTAAGAAGCTTTCTTCAGCTAAAACGTTAAAAACACAAGGTCAAACTAAAATAAACTATATATACATATATATATAATAGATATACTCAAGTATATGGTAAGAATGAAAATGAAGAATAAAAATCTGAATAATAAAGATAAGAAATGCTAAGAAACAAAAAATGAAAATCTAATACAATGCCATGCTATGAAATAACAAAAGATTAAAATAGTTTTGTTCTGGGAGCTGACGAATACTTAGAATAAATGGTTTTTAAATTGTATTGTATTGTAAACAAATTTGTATTAAATACAGAGTCAGGGTTTAACCGCCTCCGTGTAACTTCATTTGATTGTTTTATCGCTCTACTTTTAAATTATCGAGCACTCTCGATGCCTGCATTCAAATGTCTCACTACAGCCATAACGTTTTTGAAAACAATCTGATTTGCTCTTGCACATGCTCTTACTCTGACGGTTGACGAAGCACGTAACCGTTTCTTGTATATCCAGGAGCAACAGAATCCTGAAACAAAACAAATGGTTAGTAATCAACAGCTTAGGGAAACACTACAACGTTACCAGTTCGTACATTGTGCTAGGTAAAACCATGATACTTGATAACTCAACTGCAGTTGGCAAGAGAGTTTGCAACAAAGGTAGCTTGATTTAACAAACAAGTTGATAAACAAACTATTTACGATAACAAACTTGTGTTACACTGAGTCATTATACATTATCCTACATGCTGATACCTATGTCGTCTTTGTCCTCGGGTATTTTATGTGAATGATTAAATGATTAGGTTAAATGCAAATATCAGGGCCGACAGGATTTTCGAAATTAGGTGGTTAACAAATGTTCAAAAGCATGAACTAGCAAGTTGTGTCTGAAACGTCAACTTATCAGCTCACCAAGTGATATTGTAATTTATGAAGTAGAACATTAAAATGAAATGGATGAAAACTTTACATTATCTACAAAATGGTTATCTTACGTTTTTATGAGTGAAGTTGAAAAACAAAGAAATTTCAAGTTTGGTGGTATCATGAAAGAAACCGGTGCTATTCTACTTGAACTTCGCAACGCTCAAAGATTAGTATGAAGCTATATTCTATTCATTTCTATATCCTGTAGCAATCGTGCAAATAAAATAATGTTTAGAATAAAGTTCTTATAACCCAAAACTGTTTAGCTGAACTTACATCTTCGTTTTCTGTCGGTTCTTTCCGATGTCGTGGCTAAAAAGAAAGATGAGAATTTAAAGTATAATTTATCTTAGCTTTAAACAATGTTAATATCTTTTTAAGAAAAATTGATTTTGAAATGATATATATATATATATATAAGTTCTCCTTTAGTATCATGTTTAGATAAAAATGGTAAATGTTTATATAATCATTTTGCATTGGTACTCTTTCCTTCTGATAATTAGATGTTAGAATTCAAATTGTATAATCTTTAAAGAAGACAATTCTGATTGGGAGGATTATTGACCCTTCTTCCTTTGCAAACGCTTTGTTTCTTCAATAGCATTTTCTTTTGAACCATTTAAACAAATGATCTTATCTAACATAAGCTCGTGTCTTTAGTTGTATGTTAGGGCATCTATCATTTATATATTTGTGCTCAGAGCCAATGCCGATTTATAGTGTCCAAGCACATACTCGTACGGAAGCCTTCTCTTAGTTTCTTAACACCACAATACTTGCATCAGAAAAAACTGTCTCATTAAAACAATAAAATACGTTTACTGTTGACAATTCTACATCGGAACTACAACACCATCACCCTTCATGCACAATAAAAATGAATAACCTCTAAACGATAAAAATTGTTTTATGAAAAGAAACATTTGCACTTATCAATTTAGAGCATAAGTGAATATACATCAAGAATACTATTATTGAAGATAATTCAGTCAGATTGGGAACGCTTACGAGGTTTTAGATAAGAAAATTAAAACCTTGTAGTAGTATTTCAAACAGTAAATAAAGAATGACGACTAGTTCTAGAACACATAGATTTTACAAATATTTGAATGTTACCAATAAACAGTTTCTAGCTACCACATTCAAGGCTTCTAATCATTACCTGGCTGTATCGTCTATTAACCCAGAACAAAATTGGTGCAACTGTGATGGTAACTGCAACCCTTTCATCATAGTCCCAAGCACCATTTACATAGAGAAAAAGGAGCATCATCATCAAGCCTGTTAATTGTTTGAAGAAAAGTATAGTCGCTAATTGAGCAAGTGAGTTGTTAACTACTACATAATCTCTAATTACAAAGAAAGCAAAAGTTTTCAAAAAAATTAACTTGAGCACGTTACCGGCAACAAATAAAATAGTCTGGTGTACATTGAGTGCCATGTTGGTAGCATATACTCACGTAGACGGCTATATTTTAACAGAGGGCGAAATAATATGTTTTCGTTTCTGATAAAAATTCTTGGCCCTAACGAGCATGCGCATACTCGATGAGCCTGCAATCAAAAAAATTACAAATATATCTCCAACCGTCTACACGTAAACGTATAGCCAGCGTTTCCCCAAATACTCACTTTGAAAAGCGTTTTTCCAAAATAGCCGGCTAAAAAGGTATTTGCATGTAAACACTTGGCCTAAAGAGATCAGATATAATGTACGTTTATAAAAATAGGCGGCTACGTGTAAACGCTGCTTATGATTTCCAGCCCTGGGCAATGCTTATTAATGTACTTTCTTAAAATTGTATTAACTATTTTCAAAAAATACGGTATCGCATCAACCCATGTTCTTTCATTTATCAACCATTCCGCAAATAAGCCTCCTAGAATAGTTTAATAGCCACTGATTGACGTTTAGAAATCGCTAAAATATAAATTTCGGACTAAAACCTTGAGTTGTGAATAAAAAAACAAAATTAAAATAACAAGTTTAATCATAAATATTAGTTATATTATCTGTTCTTTTCATTTCCATTTTTGGCAATTTCAACATAACTTTAACAAAAACAACGACGTTTTTTAAAGACATGTTTCGGCATGCTTATGCCATCATCAGTTTATTAGAAT
>JAOBRB020628756.1:0-18122 GCA_027575285.2 Zoanthus pulchellus | reverse complement strand
TACGCGGGTGCGGGTAATCTGTTAACTTTTGTTTCTTTTGGTGATAAAAGTATGGGGGTGCGGGTTATCTGCAGTGCGGGTTATAGTCCGGAAAATACGGTAAATACAATCAATAAAACCATTACTGGTATTAATATATTTAAAACTATATATTTTATATTCATTTTGTTAAAAAAAAATAGTTGTTATAATCTCATGACGACAAAACATTAATTATAGCAATGATTCTAAAGATTATATGTATTGTGTTTTGTTGTGTATTCCTTAAGTTTGAACACATTACCATCAAGAGAATGGTAACGATTGAATGTTTTACTAGTAAATAATTTTTTTTTAAAAAAATGTACTGATCATTTGATCAACAGAGTGAATTAAACCTTATATTTTGTTTTTGACAAATTAAAGTAAATAGCAAGCTTTATCTTGAATTATAATTTTCTAAAATGTACTTGGAAAGAAACCAGTTTTTACCACATCTCTCTTTTGTAACGAAAACATATGAAAATTGTATGTTATGACATTAAAAAAAATGGCCAAAAATTTTAACATTTTAAAAATAGCAAAAAAAATTAAAATCAGCCCTTCAATAATTTAATCTTGTTTAATTTCATTCCTTCAAACAAATATGATGAAAATATATTGGACACAGCTGTTCCATTAACTATTTTTCAACCTTACTTCTTTATAAAAGATTTCTGTTACCATAGTGACCCTACAATTAGAAAAATATTTTGTGTTTCACTGCCTATATTTCAAGCAAGGCAGATACAACTAGGATTTCATAACAGGTACAATGGCTGAAAAATGGCCAAACTACCTTGAAGACAATAATTTTTAAAATGATATAAATGGAAATTATGCTGTGTCAGTGTTTCTGCAGAAACAGTTTTAAAAAATGGATAGATTCTACTCTATTGTGAAAAAGAATTTTATGTTGATATTTTGGACTGGAGACCTTAATTCATAAGCAAAGGTTCAGAAAACTGGGAATGTAATTGTGTTGAGCAATAAAACATTTATGTTCAACAAAAAAAATAATATATCTGTTCCACTGAAACTAATTCTAGAAAATTAAATTAAAATCATCTTTAAATTATTTTCTCTCTACACCAATTTACTTAATATATATGTTCTTGTAACACATTTCTTTCTCAACTGATTCAAAATGAATAAAATATTTACAGTGTGTCTTAAGTCAAAAATGTTTTTACCCAATATCATTAAAGGTTAAAAGACAAAAACTAAATCAACAGTGACAAAACATAATAAAAAATAACAAATGCTATACTTTAAATAACATTTTACAAAAAACTTATCACAAAAACAACTATTACAGAAAGATAAAAATTTGGTACAGGGTATATTTTTTACAATCTGGTTTTCTATGAAACAAATATTACTTATGATATTAAATGTTTTAGTTTTAACAAAATATTTCGAAAAGACTAATTACAAAAAACTATTATTCAAAGATAACAAAAATTTGGTACAGGATCTATTTTTTATAATCTGGTTTTTCTATGACACAAATGCTACTTAATATAAGATATAATTTAATACTAAGTTAAATAAAAACTGTTAAATGTATAAATGCACATGACATACACACATGTTTATTATGCATATATATTGATTGATGATAACCTTGCAATGTTCAACGAACTTTGCCTTTGTGAATTTTTTGCATAAATTTTATAAACCATACAGAGAATACACATGTTTAAACACTATTTTTTGTTTATAAAAATATCTAATTCTCTTGACATAAATAAAAATTGAAAAATTTGATCACTCTATGTCACAGATGGAAAATGAAATTATATTGTCATCATTTTACAAAGAAATGTTATTGATAATTATTACTACAATTTCACAACCATTTCTCAATCATTGCTATATTTATTGAGAATGGCATCAACTTTCTAGAAACCATGGCAACTGACATTCAACACCAGTGTCCCCCTTAAAATATATGAAGGGAGATAAATGGGGTGAAGAACACACAACACAATATAATGAATAATAATTAATTTTATTGATAAGGAATTTTGCTTAAAGCCCAAAACAATTCGCACAAAAAGTGTTGAAAAATGTTGTTACAATTGAGACAAAACCGATCGAATGTCGAATCTCTGGAAGTATAGGTTAAACACAATACAAAATGTTCAAAGTCAATTTCACGAAGCATCTGGTATAAAAAAAGCATGCAAAAACAGAACAAGGCAAAAGGACAAAAGCATTTCCTGAATGTTTGCAGAGCAAACAAAACTAGCCAAGGAGTGTAACTTAAAAGTAATTAAGAGCACTCAAAAACCAACGAAAAATTAGAAAGATAATTTTTAAATTGCCTCGTCGATTCGGATGTGTTAGGTGGCTTGAATTACTGGCTTTTAAGATTTCAAAATTGCTTTACTAGGTCTAGTCTCTAATCGATCTAAAAAGTATCATTCACCTCATAACTGTAAAAAGTAATATCGCTCTTTCTTCTTCTCTTGGTTTTCTATTTTTGCCATCTGTGTACCGTGTCATTTAGACCGCAAATACTCGTCAATCCCAGAGGATTAGTGCGACCACGAGAGGATTTGCCCTACAAACACTCATTTCTGCCGACCGGCCTTAAAACCAAATAACTTCATAATTTTCTCAGAATATACATACAGTCACTACCAACAGCAAGACAATAAAAAAAAATGTTCAATAGCAGCTTTTTATATCGTTACAAACATCAACTATATGTTTGTTGCAAAATACCAAACAGAACAACTCCACATGACAGATCGGGTTACAACAACAAATCTTCTTAAAAGTAAAATAAGCTAGAATAAAATAAAAACATTTCAGTTTTGCTTTGTTTGCTACAGCATGCAAGAAAAACATATTCTGCGCACAAGATCAACACCACCTCTTGAATTCTCAACCAAAACGTCTCCGTGATTTGCTCAAATTCTCCAACTGTGAAAACGTGGTTCATGATTTATTTATTCGCATTTAAACGTCCTTTTAGTTTCAACAAAAGCAAAACTTTCTTTGATTAAATAAACGAGTTAAATAGCAAATGAATAATCGAAAAAAGGTCTGGCTATCAAACCGACCAACAGAAGAAGCTTGCTTCTTCTAAAGCAAGAAAGCGAAACGTTAAGCATCATAAAAACACTGATCGAACCGCTCAACCGAACAATAATTATGTGGTATCTCGTGTGTAACAATATATTGCAGGTTATAAAAATAAAAATTGCTAATGAAACTCTCAAAAATTCCTTAGCTAGTAAAATTCTTTTGGTTGAAAAACCGAAATGTTTTGATAATCCCGAAGTGGCTTCTGAAATCGCCCCTTCGGTAACACAGCACTGCACTTTTCTTTCAAACCCCTCTATTATTTTTGGGCACATCACACAATTGGCACACAATGGGTTGTTCGCACTATACAAAATCGTTTAAAACTAGACGGCATGGCCTAGGTTGAAAACTTTACATCGGACTAGGAGAAGAGAAAGCAATGTAGATCATATCGGGAAATGTTCAACAAGAGTTAGAGTTGTTATGCCAACAGCTAAGAGCGAAAAGGCCTCAATCCCTCGAAGTTGGTTAATGAAAAACAATAATCGTTTACGCCACTCATGAGTTGTGCCCCATCTGGCCTCGTGTATAGTACTTAGCACATGTTCCGAGTCAAAAGACTACTGCATAGCATTCCCCTGTACTGAAAAATAATAGTTTCCATCATTTCCTCAGTTGACTTCCGACGAAGGCCAAATATCTGTGACGATATGATGGTATCGTGGTATACATGTCATTGGAACATGTCTAATTAGAGGAATAATGGCCAAAGCTCCGTTTTTATACTATAAAATATTCTATTGCAAAGTCTAGAAATAATTCAGAAACAGAAAAGCTGGTTCAAACGTTATTTGATAAACAAGATATCATATAGTTAATACATAAATTGGGCGAAATTACATCACACATCTGGTCCGCCATTCACCGACTAATTTCGTATACAACGTGGCTTATTGGGGAAAATGACAAAATACTTGTAATTCACTTCTTACCTCCAGGAACTGTGTTCTTTAAACATTCATATTTTGCCTCTTTCTTATGATATTCAGATAGCAATCTCTGCGCTGAAACGAGCGAGAACACCGTCCGTTAATATGCAAAGTATCACATGGGCAGTCGTATTGATCAATTCTCGAAAGCACGGAGATTCGAGAACAAATGACGACATCGGACGTATGGCACAAAAATGAGAAATTTTACCTTACTCGGATGACAAGCTAGCATGCGCTTTATCTGATTGTTCAGTTAATGAATTGGTAGTATACACTGAATTCACCCAAGGACCACTGTAACTCATTCACTTTAAGTACTTACAATTATAAAGCAAATGCAAGGAAGTGAATTTTGTGCTCTCCTTTGAAAGAAGGTACACCCACGCCACAGCGACGAGGCACGTTCCCATGGCAACGTCAAGCTTTCCGCACTTTTTCTCGGTCTTAGGCTCTCTCTTTGTATCTTAGCCAATCACAGCGTGATATTCTAGCAGGTTGCGATGCAACAAGCGTCTTAGAAGGGATTTGTTTTTTACCGCCAAAATAGTTTGACAAAAATATTGGTCGCTCTTCCGCCGCCTCTCGCGGTATGAAGTTCTGGCACGAATTACGAATATAATTATTTATTCAATGACTGTTTAGAAAAAAGGAAAATTATTAGAATAAGGAAAACGCATCATTGTTGTTGTCCCTCAAAATGTCTCACCATTTTAACTTTTCTTAGTAACGTCTTACTTTCGAATTCAGTTTTGTTTCAAAAAAGGAAAACAATTGGTTTCAGTTTGTTTGATGCAGGTTGTGTCACAAAAGCGACAAAGCTAATTGGTCATAAGGAATACCACACGTTGATAATCCAAATGCTTTATTAGAAAAAACAAATCAAAAAAAAAAACGACCGTTTTTCGTAACAAAGAAAAAGTCACGTTGTTTGAGGAAATTTTAACTGTTGAACGTTTTCTTAAATTCTACTAAGAATTATCACAGCAAATACTGGTTACTCGTTATTCTTACACCAATTACCAAATGTTGTTCAAATTCTATGTAAATCTCGTTAATATTTATTGCTATTAAATCTGCGGCGCTTGCACAAAAGAAAATCGAATCCTCGTTTTGTTTCTTATCTGTGAATGACTTCACTGATATATTCTACTTAGTACTTGTGTTAGTAAGCATTTAAAAGCCAATGACAAAGTACGAAGTTGGTTAATCTGCTCAACTCATCGCTTATATACATATAGAATTGCCATCTGTGCTTCTAAAGCAAGCCTTGTGTCGTTGTCGATAATAGTCCAAATTCTGGCTTAAATTTGGTTGAATTCGACCTAATTTTTTGCACTGCGTTTAAGTCTCTCTGTTGAAAAAGCAGCTCAAAAATGCATATTCTACTGCTTAGCTCAATGAAATCGTTTTTAAAGTCAAAGAATATTGTTTCCGAAGAGCCTTCAGTCACTTGAGTTTTGTGTTTTACTCATAAATTATGAACTATGTAGTCACCACAATAACAGTAGGGTGTACAGTTATTTTATATTGAAATAGGTTTCATGTGGCGAGTTATAACAGACTTACAGAATCTCGTCAATACGTCTTAACGGAATGAATAGCACAAATTGCTATTGGCATTGCAAACTTTTGAGATTTTGCTGACAGAAAACCACTTCAGCGCCGCGCGCGCACGCCCGCCCTTTTCACGTGACGACATATTTCGTTTTGGTTTCGTGAAATAAGTGTTTTTAGACTCTGAAAGAGAAAGATTTTAATATCAGAATTATGAGATGGACATGAGAAAAAAGAAAAGAAAGGTTACTCGATATATTAACAAAAATAATTAAAAAAGGTTGTCAAAGTGGGTATTTAATTGTTGCTCAATAAAATTTGGGTGTAAGAAATTTACTTCGAGGCTTCGCTCTAAAATTTTATAAGGATTAATTTGCTAACAATCAATGGACTTTCAGTGCTCATGGTGACATGTATACAAACAAGAATAGACGTTTGGTTTAGTGATTGGTCAGCCTCACTATAACTGTCATTCGTGATCGTCCTGCCCAAAATAGCTCACTTTCACTCATTATGATATTGAGTCAAAAAAACGAAAAACCATTTAGAAAACGAATGCAATATGAGGAATGAGACTTTTGTTTGCGGATATGAAAAAATGTCTCACATCATGAAAGTAAAGTTGATACAAATAGATTTTCATTAAACTCAGTCTAAAAATGCGTTTTTACTTGTCTAATTAAGCCTTTAAGGATGCAAAAAATTTTTTTGCCTTCATCAAAGCGACACAAATGTGTTTAAGCTCTTGGCCTTGCGTCACTTGAACAATATTTGGGCATTTTGCCTCCTCGATGTTATTTTCATATTGTTTCGACTTAATTTCAGCACCAAAACAGTACTGGTGTCTCTTTTGTATCTATGCTACGGTTACGGTTGATAAATCAGGCCAAATTTTCACATGTAGGTATTCTATCGATAAATATTACGTCCGTTGTCTTCAAATCGCAAGGTTTTCATAGAGCTGAGATTTGCGAGTAGAAGCCTTTAATGAACACCTTCAACTTCTTTGTGTTCATATTTATTGCTGCTCCGCATGAAACAAAATTTGGATATACAAAGTCCATGTGTTATATAAAATTTTTCATGTTCAAGCGTATTCATAAAATTGGTCATTATCTTAAGATTCACTTTTAAACCAGACAGAATAGTTTTTTACGATGTGGCGAAAACCCTAGGTTTTAAGAAAAATTTAATATCACTGAGAAGTACGCTGGACTTTATATCCGCTCAACGTAAAATGAGTGTTTTAAAAGATTATGCCATTCGATAAACCCTCCATTTATCTTCTAATTACAGAATTATTTGCATGTGCATGAAAAACTTCCAACAGGGTGAAAAATTTCTCCAGCTGTTTCGAGCACGCGTCATCGTAACTCTCTATACATAGCATCACCCGTTCAGCAGAAACTTTCAATTTCATTGTTAAACGCTTTTCAGTTGGCTGTGTCTGTTTATAATTCGGTGGAGTTTCTATTTGACTACTGCTATTCATCAAAAGTTGCAAATTCTGTTTGCCAGCAGAACTTAAACAAATACAACTTAAAG
Source organism: Zoanthus pulchellus (assembly GCA_027575285.2). Classification (NCBI taxonomy): domain Eukaryota; kingdom Metazoa; phylum Cnidaria; class Anthozoa; order Zoantharia; family Zoanthidae; genus Zoanthus; species Zoanthus pulchellus. The sequence goes on along the minus strand of JAOBRB020628756.1, from coordinate 10,974 downwards.
TGAAATGCAAATACTGATAGAAATACGAGAAAAAGTTTTTAGATAATATAATATGAAATCAATAGCTGTGTGAGTTAAAAATCTTATCAATGAGGTCGAAATTCTTCCAAATGCTGGATAAGAAACAGAACGAAACAAAGCATAGCTTTATATTCCTTGTTTTTGCATAATATCAACATGTCAGTTTTTCTGCCGGCAGCAATGTGACCCTCTGGCAAAAGATTGTTTCGAATAAGCTTGACTTAAACATTTTTTTATACTGAAATATTAACTCGAAACGAAACTTGCGTTTATGAAAAAATTATATATTTTAAGTAGCCTTCAAGACATAATTTGGTTCAGATAAAAAGAAAAAGGGGAAAAATCTTCATCAATTAGAGTGGAAGACAGTATCTTCGCAATGTATTCACCATTAATACATCGACAGCTTCATGAAATGTTTTCATAACAAGATATCTTAAAACTTGCTTCACAGGAATGTAAATAGTATTTTTTTTTAGCGTTGAAAACTGAATGGTTATGTATCATTGTATACTAAAATATCAAAGTTTTGTTTTGTCAATTTGACTATTCTGTTGTTTCTCAAGTACCTTACACGGCAATGGCACTTGCTTTCGCCACACAAGGGAACAGCATCGGGTTTTTTCACTTACCTCAATGGTTGGCCAATTTCAATCAATTAATCTTTTCTTCCCTCTTGCTGCTGTTTCAAGCGAGAATAAAACGAGTTTAATAAACTGCTGGAAGTCACGGAACTTTTCTTTTTCGTTGACTTGTAAAAGTTTTTGTCTACTGGCGTCTCGAGCGCTTTGTTGGAAATGGCTAGTTTAGAAGTCAAGTGCCAATCACCAAGACAACTGTATTAGAAATGTCGAAGTCGCCTCCCAAGTTAAATGGCGTTGAGCGTCTTTTGGTCTCCCAGGAACGCATTGCATCATGGCTCCTAGTAAAACTCGATAAAACGTTTTGTTTTTCAATACTAAAACACAATTATAAGGGAAGTAATTGACCACAAAATATGATAACGATATTTTTTCGTGGTGAGGCAATAGTGGGTTTCGTTATGAATCGGAAGATGACATAGGCAACGTATATTGCCTCTGAGTGCAGAACAAAATATTAAGAAGAAACAAAATATAACGAATTAGCCAAAACTTTTAACTTATTAAAATTATACCTAGCAAAACGGCTGGCATGAAGAAAAAACAAGAATCATTTAAGCAGAACTTGAGGCGGTTTTTAATGTGGGTGGGGCAAGAGTTAGAAGAGCACTCGTGTGCCTCTATAGAATTAATGTTTTTAGGCATGACTTTAAAAACAAAAGCGAAGGAAGTTCAAAACACGAAACGTGCTAAGGCAAAAATCAATTCATCAACCGCTCGAGTAGCTTTGAATGACGTTTAGATAAGTGACTAGTTTACTAAATACCAATTTTGCATGGTTAATTTGACAACAAGTTTGCGCTAAAAGGCAGAAGCTAAAGATGCTTCAAACATTTTCAACATCCGACGGAACTAATCACTGGAATTATCGATTTTTAGAGTTCCCTTTTTCCTAACGCAGATCATAAAATGAAAATTCATATTCCAACTCAGTCCTTGCTGACAAAAGCGACAACCTCGTAATATTCAGTTTCAGTTGCTCAGCTCAGCCTGAGTTTATTGTTGTTCAACCACGCCGGTACATAAGTTAAACCAATATGGTTTAGCAAGCTTATGGTTTAGGTATTTTTAATTCGAAGATTGTATTTGGTGTTCTCAACAAAAAAACTAACATTGTGGTTAAATGGTACCATTTAACAAATTCGATGAGTGTTCGTCTAACACCAGAAGTGGTTTATCAATCTATTAACCATAGAAACGTGTGATCTATTACTTATATATAATGAGACGCACGAAATTCTAAGCTGAATTAGGTGATTGACCTATAAGGGCGCACTCACTGACTTTATTGTTGAATATCAAAAGTTCTAAAAGTCACGGCACGATCTAGCATGCCTTGCAATAAAAAAAACAAAATTTTAAATTACTTTTTAGTTTGTGACAAAAAGAAGTTATCAAGCACTCAAAGTTTTTACCGGATTTTTACTAAAGATAATTACCTTTTCCTGTATATAACAGCAACTCACTAAATGTTACTTGATGATACTTAGTTACGATATGGAAATTTTTTAAGCAATGAAAACATAAACTAGAAATGAAATGTTTATCGGACCACGCAGTTGTTCACAATTGAATTTGAACAGTTATTGTGCTAATAAAAAAGGCTTCAAAATATCTAAAATTAAAACTGATAAAACAGCTCCAAAACAAATTTCTTAGAGGAAAGAGGATGGCGTTTGGTGCTGATTAAGTACAACCTTGTTACTGTGGTAACCGGTTGCTCAATTGCTGTTGTCGCTCGTGAAGATGAAATAACATACTGTAGCCTGTCAGTAGTGTTAGACACTCGGTAAGTTGTATTGAAACCGTTAATAAAGTTAAGATGATCACGAATTCGTCCACTTCTCATATCTAATTCCGTTTCCTCTTTCATCTATGACTTTAAAAATAATATATTGAGAGAAGATTGATAAGAAACGGACATTGGGCCGGTGATTATCTTTTGTCAGTTTAGAAAGTAAAATCACATATTTACCCTGACAAAAATATCATAATTTGATTCACCTTCTTATGTCTAAGTTGTGTCTATAAATGAATTATTTGAAAAGAACAATTTATTTAATTAATTATGGAAAATTAGTTAAAACGAAGGACAAATTTAAAATAAAATAAAACAGAGGCAACGGATGTTGATTATAGACAACCCATTAAATTCGTCAGCACTATATTTGTAACTTTAATGGCGGTAGTAGAACAGACGTCTTATTTGAAGAAAATGCATATTAGTCCGATGAGGGTTTGTAAGTTTAACTCTTAATAGCGAACGCTAACCCTTTTTACTGATGAAAATATACAGTTGTAAAGAGAAAAATAATTAATAGTGACTATATAGATAGGCTTAGATGTATATGCATAAAAATGATATAGCTGTTTATAGTTGCTTCTTAAAAGTCTGTGTCGATGAGACGTTATTTTCAAATATATAATTCACAGTTTATAATAAAGTAAGTGAATCAACATCTTCATTTAATTGAGCATTTAAAGAGCGTCGGGCTTTGTCAGTTGTGAACTTTGAGATTAATTTGCATTGATCGATGCCTAAAAGAAAAATTACCGGCCCTTAGTTTCAGAACAGAGATAACTTGAACCAATGAAAACAAGCAACACTTAACCTCGAAACAATTCTGGCCAATCATAAATGTTGTTCAAGTCTATATTTCTCATAAGTAATTAAACAAACTCACTCGATTTACTTTCGTTTATTTGCTATTTTGGCAAAATAAAAGTGTTACTTTTTCAAATAGCAATAAACATTTTGATTTATGTAGAAAAATAAAGTTATTGTTTGAAAGGTAAACATGCATGAGTTTGAAATTTGTCAATGTTATTTATTATTCCAATTTTCTAAGTAATGACAAATGATCTCGCCTAAGCTTGTATATAAATAGTTTTTTTAACAAACTACCACTTGGGTTCTCTCGTTTATAATAGCGCGTGCAAGTACCAAAATTCAATGCAAATTCAAACAAGGGTGGAGGAAATAAAATGTTTAAGCTCACTTCGGGGCCTGGGAACGGTGATTCTTTTGATGGAGACCTTTATAGATCAAAATATGAGCTAGATCCTTTACGAGTTAAGTGGTTGGGCGCTTATCACCAGTTTCTATATGATGAGAGTCTTTGATATATCCTGGATAGGAAATACTCCGCCGTAGATTAGCTGCCTGAAGACGTATTAACCTCTTAGGCGGAAAATAAGTTGGCGCGAATCTACACAGAGGTCGGAATCGAACAGGGACCGTGTGGTTGGAAAGATCTTGCCAACTGCGCTAATCAAGTTCGCTGACATCAGAGTATACTGTAAGTGTACGAGATTTAAAGCTCGAGTAATTTTTGTCAAGCGAACCCGTTGTCGATAAAACGAGATTTCATGCTGGAAAGTTTGCAGGAAGAGCGAGCGGTTTGAAATTTGGTACTCCGATTTTAAGGTATTTACATGATCCCGGATTGAGAATCATTCCGGAACGAAAATAAATTCAATAAAATGTTTACATTGAAAAAGTTTTTAAAAAACGAACTCGTACCGGAATGAAAAGGTAATACGAGCTTTTGGTGTAGTGCGCATGCTCTACTCGTCCCAGTCTATCGGAAGTCCGGCTTTGCACCATTTTCGTATTTTGCACCATTTCGTATTTTAGTCTTTCATGATACTGGAACGAATCGCAGTTAGATTTCAGTCCCGAATGGAATTTTCGATCCGGCACGAGAACCAGGATGAATTCATTCCGGAATGAGTCATCCTTGTATGAAAAATGTTGAAGTATCATGCAAACAAATACAATGATTTATATGGAATGGGGATGAACTCGTATCGGAAAGAGTCTCGATCCGGTATCAAGTAAACACTGCCTAAGGTATCGAATATTAAACATGGACGCATAGAACACAATAAACTTTTCTCCTTAAAAGCTAATCTAGCTAAATCCTTTCGAGCCTTTTTTCAGTGGCCCATGGGGCCGGCGCTTATCGCCGGTTTCTGTAGTGTTAAGCGGACGGGACACTAATCCATTGCAGGTTAGCTCCCAGCAGACGCTGGTACTCATTTACCTACCCCGGGAGGATGGAAAGCTGAGTTGGCTTAGGCAGAAAAGAAGGCCACACAAAGATTCAAATCTCGGCAAAGTGCCGGGATCGAACTCGAGACCTCGTCGGTTCGAAAGCAGAGATCTTACCAACTGCGCCAACCATGTCCGCCCTCTCCTTAAAAGCTTCAATAAAAATGCCGTAAGATTAGTGAGAAATGATTTTAGAATTCTTTGGGAACAGTAACCTTCTATAATCTTCAGAACTGACTTTACTGAAAGTTGACGTTGCTTTCAACATTGAGTTCTAAGGAAAATTGTGTGAAGTCCCAGGAACGTAGCATTTGTTGTAACAAGCAAGCTGGCAACATCGATTCAATTTATCAAATTAAAATTGAAAAGAGCGTATCGAAAGAGCTTAGTCAAGCAAGCTAAAATGAAGCAGAGTAGTGTTTGAAAACAATCTGAATAATTTTTTTTTCAAAAAACTACTGCCTATCATAATCCATCGATAATTATGAACAACATACAATTTAGAATTTTCATACTTATAAGTTCCTAAGTGAGTATATTACCATTTCATGATATTAATAACAAGGGAATTCTCGGAAAAAAATCCGAGCCCCAGATGGAATTTGAACCACGACCCTCCGTTACTCTACCATTTGAGCTCCTGCATGGAGAATCTGTGATAAGAATGGGTCGATACTTTGGGTCTATACACTGGAACCGTATCGCGCTGCCACACAGCCCGATAATGACTGACGCACATAATTCGGAGTAGTCTCAGGAGCTGAAGTTTCAATTAAGGCCTATCAGGGGCGGATACAGGATATTGAGAAAGCGGGGGCCGGTCATTTAAAATGGTTTAGTAGCTCGAAGGCGGGAGTATCTGTGGGTATCGAATTTCACGTAGAGACAACAATGGAGAGTAGACCACGAACCACGATGGGGACCAAAGCGAAGAAGGAATATATTTTTATTCAACAAAAGGATGGGGGGGGGGGAAACGCGGCCCTTACGGCCCACCCCTAAATCCGCCCCTGGCCTTGGAGCTTTTCAGGGAACGACTTGAAAGTAAAGAGTACCATCACATATTTGCAGCACACTCCCTCCCAAGAGAAACAGCTCGTACACCGCACTTCCTTTATTCCTATCCTACTTCGTTTTATCTTTTGTATATTTTACCGTTTCACACATATTTTTTTTATGTTTTATTTAAAGTATGAAATATCAGTGGATACATTTTCTCTTTATACCTGATGATGCGGTTGATTGGCGAAAGATCGGATGATATTTAATATATACATTTCCTTAACTATACAGATATATATATGGAGGATATTACACGGTGGCTTTCAAGAACATATGAAGTTTATCTTGGTGTGGAATGATTTTTTTTTTCCACGAGAAGATGAACCTCATATGTTCAAGCCAACGTGAATAGTTTTCTTTTTATTACATAGATATACGAGTGTTTCACGCCGCTCACAAAAATAAGAACAAATTAACTTACAAAGTGAGGCTGAAACAAGCAAACATTTAAGAGAATTATTAGGAGCATCGAGCCCCGACAAAATTAACTTGCTCTTATAAAAAAGCATGTAATGAATTGTTAAAAATATGGATTTCATTCTGTATACATTTTTTTTGTTTCACCTATAACAATAATAAGGCAAACGTTTTTAAAATAGATATTACGCTAAACCATTTTAAGCTTTAACTGAATTCGATATTAAAATTTGCATTTGATTTTGAAAATAATTTGCTCGTAATGTTTGAGGCTCAAACGCCTCTGCTACGTATTGGCTTTCGAGCGTTGCCCGATAATGCATTAATTCATGTCCATAATCCAGCCTTTTAATCATGTATTCAAATATTTAGAGCTACAAACAAACTTGATGGTTACTAGACAAGACTGGTACTGATGAAAAATAGTGCTATAGAAAAACGATTTCGCCTGTCAAATATTGCTCTAATATTGTTATTTTCTATAATATTAGGATTTCTATTTGACGAAAATATACCAATGCCTGTTAAAAGGTTCTTTTTCGTGCGACTTCAATCGAATGTTAATTTGCTAATGGTAATGAAACTTTTATTGTATCGATGAGCCAATTAATAAAAATCTTAAGCCTCAAGGCTTTTTTGCATGTTCTATTTTTTTTCAACCATTAACTACGATTTATAGCTACAAGCTTTACATCCTTTCCGACTATTCAGACTTTCATTCACATTTAGTGTCTCACACTTGATCTGGAGATCTGACATCACCATGGCTATCGACAAGAAGCTAACAACAGCACAAAAAACCTAGTTTATTCTGAAACAGCTTAGAAAGAAAGAATTAAACAAAAATTGAAAAAGTGTTAAGTTTATCGCGCAAGAATTTCAAAAGGAAATGTAAGAATTTAAGAGTTCTCTTTTTTGTCTTTTTTGCATGTACACAAACACTGATCATATTGCCAACGGTGGTAATCATTACATTTACAGTTCAAAATTTCAGACTACCATTTTAAAAAATATTTGAATCAGTAAAACGTAAAAGCATAAATACTTGTTATTTTTTAAAATTCAAACAGAAAAACATTTTGACAAAACAAAGCTATTATTATTCAGACCAGAATAAAGTGATGGTTCCAAAAATTATCATATTTGTTTTTCAAATGTTACGAATTATAAAAACGACACTATATAAATCTATATTGGGCTCAATCAAATATTGATAAGGCAAAGTATTAGTGTTGAAGCAAAGGAGATAAAATAAGTTAGAAGATTTATTTTCCGACGTGACATTACATCACTATAACTTAATTTTATTATGAAAACACCTTTGCTACGAATACAATTACTACAATAACGGTCAACGGAAAGAAAACGCTGGTAAATTATTACGTGGCAACAAAGTACAATATGAACAAATGTGAGAGGAGCGTGATATTGCTCGTCTGGTCACGCAACGCAAGTCAGGGTCTCCATTGCGTGAAGTGACAGATCGAAGGGTTTTTGAATTAGATAGTAACAGTCACGGCATATGACACTAAAGAACTTTTTTCAAATCTTAATACTGCACAACAAAAATATCAAAAAAAATTGAATACAATAGATAAAACGTATTTTATTTTCATTGTGGCATTGCGTTACATGAGACACTTGGAAGCTTGCATTTGTTAAACAGATCTGAAGTTCAATATTTGAAAACAACTCAAACTCTATGCATTCAACAAATTGATCTTAGTATACAGAATTTGGATATTTTGAAGGAGTTTTTGACTAGAAAGACTAAACATATACACGTACGTACAAGATGAAACCGTAACTGAAAATTTACGTAATCTAAAAGACAAAAACAAAACAGAAAAACGTTAAATCAAGAAGCGTGATGATGCTGTATGTTCTTAAAGGTCTTCATTGCAGTCTGATAATACATAATTGCGATTGAATACTAAATTATTCTAAAAATATTCATGCTATTTGCATAAATTAACACATTCGCCATGCTCGGGTTGATAAACACATTGCTGTTGCAGGGCAAACTATTAATTGTGCAAAGTTGTACTGAGTGATTTTTTTTCCATTTGCCTCGGGTACATTGAATGCAAGAAAATTTTTTTCGTTTTTATATATTCTTTTTAATGCACTTTATAGATTGTCTTGGCATTTAATTAGTGATTTCATATGTCCTGCCGTAGCTATACAACATTTTTATGTTTTGATTGAACAAAAAGAAACAACCATCATATATACATATGCTATTACTAAAACAATATGTTTCAAACTCGAATTAGTCGAATAAACTCAGTTTTCTTGATGTGAGATTTTCAAGTCTTATTTAGTTTTAACATCTGGTTGACAGATGCATAATTTCATTTCTTTTTAACTCATTGGCCATATGTCGTTTTCACAGAATGTTGTCTTGAGCCTTTGATGGACGTTCATAAAGAAAGCAAGTTAGAATAATATTAAATTTATGTGAATTTAAAGAACTCATAACTTGCTAATAAATTTTAAGCAATGCTTACATTTATTCCAAAACTTTGTTTTTATAAAAAAAAGGGAGAGAAACATATGAAAACTGTTAAAAATTATTGGCGATTTAAATGACATTTTTAAAAAAGATATCTCTTATTTATGCAAAATAGTGTTTAAATATTAATCACCTTTTGTAACAGGAGGAATTAAAGGAACTATCTAATCAACTGATATTGGGTTTAAAAAAATCCTGTAATCCTTTTTAAATGTATCACAAGTTTGTAACTATAAATAATATGAAATGATAGTTTACTTTGAGACCCAAGCTTACTCAGTATCTATAGAAACAATTTAGTAATAAATATGTAAATTATACACCGTATAAAAGAAGGAATACTTACTGACGTTTCGGACGTTTGTCCTTCGATTTAGAAACACCGACGCAGCTCAAACTAGTTTACGGCTAGTTAATTTTCTCTGACTATATCTATAATAGTACAATGTAAACAAGCACAATAAAAGAAATACCAGTGGCGGATCGAGAAATTCTAGAAGGGGGGTGAATAATATACAAAGAATTTACTAGTGACTCTAGGAGAAGAAGAGTGGCAAGTACAAAGAATGTACCAGAAAACTGATGAAAAGGGGGGTGAAAATTCACCCAATTCACCCCCCTGTATCCGCCCCTGGATACATGAAAATACAACGTAGCACCGCCCAGATTATGCCTGCCCGATTGTAGCAATATTCAATCATTCAATTTAGGTTGATTCTCTTTGATATTTTATTCAATCCTCTTTTTTTTTGTTCAATCTTTTACGTTTTTTATTCAATCAATTAGATTTTTCATTCAATATTTTATATTTTTATTCAATCTTTTATATATTTATTCAATCTTTTATATTTTTATTCAATCTTTTATATTTTTATTCAATCTTTCATATAACTTTTTGTTCAATCCTGTAGATTTCTTATACCGTCATTTAAGTTTTTTATGCAATCCTTTATATTTTTATTCAATCTTTTATGATTTTTCATTTAATCTTCCTGGGGCGAGCGCGGTCGGCGGCCAGCGGTTTCCGTAGTGGTCCGATTTTAGTTCGCGCCATTTGCATTATAAAGATGGACGAAAGTGTTAAGGAAAGAATTTCAAAGCTTCTTGGTGAAGCCTCTAAGCTTCTTTCCAGCTCATCGGAGGAAGCATCAGATAAATCAGCAAATGTAAATAAAGCCAGTAACCAATTTAATGACACATTATCAAGAGCACAAAGAATGCTGGCGGAAAGTTCAACCTCCAGAACACTCGCAAGGCGTTTAAACAGACAAGAGAGGTTGCGATCGTCGGCCTCGCCGATAACCAAACCAGTGAAGGAGAAAAAAAAGAAGGCGATAGAGTTTTCATTGCTAAGATGTAAGGAAGATGAAGAAGAAGACACCTATAATTTAGCATGGGATTCGGTTATCGCCAGTGGCATCCTTTTACTGGAGGAAGGTGATAGTGAAGTTTTAATACGCCGCGCTATTAAGGCTTCTCTTTCAAAGAAGTTTCCCCTAATTTCGGAGAAAGATTTTAATTTTGTGAAAGTAAAGCGGAAGTGTGTTACTACTCTCGAGATAGGTGAGGGTATTTCGTACGACTTTGATATTGTAAAAAAGATGGCTGGGCAAGGGTCTTTGTATGTACAAGTGAAGCAAGGGCACGAATTCGTTTATACTGAAACAATCAAGGAAGATGACGATGATGTTTTGTGTATGGATTCTAGGATGGATTTCAGTGGTAAGGTTCAAGAGCAAAGTGACGTTTCGAGCTATGAATTTCAAGAGCAAGATTCTAATTTGATTGACCAAATTCAAGAGCAAGGTCCAAATTTGATTGGCCAAATTCAAGAGCAAGGTTCTAATCTGATTGACCAAATTCAAGAGCAAGGTCCTACTTTGAGTTGTGAAATTCAAGACCAAGATCTTGATTTGAGTTGTGAAATCTCACTTGCAAAATTGACAGATCCAGTTGAAATATTAAGATTCTTACAGAAAAGAATTGTCAGAGGAAGAGAGCTTGATATTGAGTGTTTATCAGACACTATAGAGGGAAAAGAAACCAATTTTATTTGTGTAAACAGAGATAACATTTTGGAAACAACTTTTGCAGAACTGAAGGATATTAAGGACTATAGACTAACCTTTGAAGTTGATTTCATGGGTGAAATGGCCAATGACTTAGGAGGACCGAGGAAAGAATGGATTAGACTTATGAACCAGGCAATGAAAAAGAAGTACTTTGACAATGGTTTGAGAAATTTCATGGCTGATGACTACTTC
>JAOBRB020628755.1:7495-28555 GCA_027575285.2 Zoanthus pulchellus | reverse complement strand
TTTGAACTCTGAATAATGACGTCAATCCAAAAATGCTCATTGTGCCAATAAGGTTTGTGAAAAATTGATGTCTGTAATTTTGAAACATCTCAGTAAACAAATCATTTGTTCACTGAGATGTCATTTGTCATTTGAGATGTCATTTGTCATTTGAAATGACAAATGACGAGCCATTAATAAGCAGTAACACTAAGTGTACTTACCAATTTGCTATTTACTTGAGCCAGGCCAAGGAAATTTAAGTGTCCCTGTTACGTCACTCCACTGGCATAAAGTTGATCACAATCTTAGCAACATTTTTTTCGAGTTAATTCTATATAATTTTAAATTAGATTATAGAATTATAGGGATTATAGGGTGTTTTTAATCTATATAGGGAAATATAGGAGGACTGAAAAAATATAGGAAATATAGGAAATATAGGGCCGCTTGAAGCCCTGCAAATATATACTGTAGGCAAAGCTAATAAAACAATGTATCAGAATAGATTATAAGTATCAACGTCAGAACAATAACAGTCTTATTAATTTTGACTCATTCAAAAATTCCAATCTTAAGTATCTAGAATGATTTAATGTGTTAAAATCTGCTCACTGGATGCATGTTGAGGAGCCATCCCAAACGATCAACAGGATCCTTATACCGCTCAAACCCATATTTGTTGTCAAAAGCTTCATTATTCTGAATTCGCAATAAACGAGCCTCAGTTGAGGAACCTTCGTCAGGCCTGAAAAAAAGCATGCATTACAACAGAAAACTTGATAGAATGTAGCTAAATCCTTTTACGAGCCAAGTGCCTCAAAGGGCCAGAGATTATATCCAATTTCCGTAGTGTTAAAAGTGGAGGAGAGCCTTTTCCCTGGATAGGACACTAATCCATTACAGGTTAGCTCCCAGCAGACTTATTTACTTAACCCGGAAGGATGGAAAGCTGACTTGGCTTAAGCAGAAATGTTCACACAAATACCCGAATCTTCCCTCAGGGCTTTTCAAAACCTGTTTACAAAAATATACAGTTGAGGTCAGAAAGTTGAGGGTCTTAGAAAGTCTGCCGGAGCAGCTCACATGTTAAGGTGCAACTTGGCAGCCGATAAGAAGTGCCCTCAATAGAAGAAACAGACCACAACACCGAGATCACCACCCTGCTCTTTGCGAGAAGAGTGTGGGTTCTTTTAAGTCCCTCAACAGAGTGATTGAGAGACTGAACCTACAGTTTAACGTCCTTATCCGAGAAGACGCGAAAGTCTAACCATTTACAGAGCAGAGGCAACAATTTCTCCTCAATCATTTTAAGACCCTGAGTGGTGGTCCGACTGGGAATCGAACCCGAGACCTTCCGCACAGCAGACTGGCACCTTACCAACTGGGCTAACCAGGCGGTGATAACTATGATACTATTTAGTACCAAACTTTTAAAGCATTCTGAAGGGCAAATATGCCCTTGAACTCCCCTTAAAAGTTGAAAAACTTTCGGAAATTGGCTTTACTTATTTTTTAAAAAGTAACAAAGTTACAATTATGCATTAAAACCAACCCCAAATTCTACACTAAAATACAAAGTAATGGCGCCAAAATGTTCTTAAAATAAACCTGCAAAGTATGTCGTCGCGGGACAAGGGCTGATTCGAGGCGCTATTAACTGGAGGAAAAAATGCCGAACTTGGGTCAGATTCCATATCTTATAGGGCATGGGATCGCAAAAATAGCGCTTGATATCTATTAGATTTGAATTTCAGCGCCAAGCGCCAAAGAGCCTCTTTCCTAGTTTAAATTTCACATAAAAATAAGATGCGCTTTAAAATGTGTTTATATTTATTTCACGTGCTGCATTTCTCGATCGTTGGCTTTTAAAAGATGAAACACAAAGTAATGCATCGAATGTTACCCACCTACTCCAACTATGTCCTTCTCCTTTGTCAGAACCCCCGTCTCCTCTACTGCTACCGCTTTTCGCCCTTCCACTATTGAAAAGCGTCATTCTTTCCTCAATTCATCTCCATTTCGAACAAAACGAGATCACAAAAACATGAGATCACTGAAATCACTCAGATCACTGAAATCACTCAGATCACTGAAATCATGTTTGGCGCGAAACAAAGTTTCTACTGCGCAAATTCCAAATGAGGAAACCGCTAATCGCAAATGAGCGCTCTGACCAAATTAGAAGGCCTGGGGAGAGTTATTGTTCAATAACATCAAAATGGCAGACGGTGAAGAAGACGAAGATTTGAATGAACTTCTTGATAGTAAGTAATGTATCGTAGCGATTGTCCTAAGTAGTTTTCCATTCATTGTATTTTAGTTGTGGAAAGGATGTAACGAGTTGTTCTTTTCTCGCAATTGTTAATGACTCTTACGTGGGACAACAAATTTATTGATCACTGTTCGCATGTAGATCGCAGAGTTCAATTAAAAACCTTCAATAACAACTATCGTCTTTACCATGTAATCAACTGTAACATAAAGACATAGAATAGAGTCCAATCTACATCAGCACTACTGCTATGAAGCCATTGGCTATTTATACTGCCTTTTGTATTCTGGCTTTCAATGCATTAGGCGCTTTAGATGATTTTGAAAAAGTTTCTGCTAAGCAACATTCAACCACTGTAAGTGATGAGGCAAAGTCAGCTGTAACTAACACCAGCGATGAAACAAGGCAGTCCAAACCAAACTCAAGCACTGTCAGAGAGCCAGATAAGCCATCACCTTCTATTGACCCCAACCAGGACCTTGAGCAGATATTTGCTGAAAGCTTTGCAGAGGCTGCTGGTGATTTAGAGAAGGCAATGAAAGCCATGTTGGGGGAAAACGATCAGGATTTCATGAAACATTTACAGAATCAGTTTTCACAATCAACTGCAGCACAGATGAGTGGTCAAGGTAAGTAAGAGAATTACACTGAAGTCAGATCAAGCTTTTAAAGTGTATATCACTTTTCAATAAATTTTGTCTCTTTAGAATTTGGGCCTTTCTAAACAAAACTTTTGAAAATTGACCAAATATTCGTCCTGTTATTAAACTTTAAAGCTATTGAAAAAGCCATGGCCTTTGAAAATGACCGAGCGCAGGAAGAATGGTGACTGATAACAAAATAGGGAGAACCCAAGGAAACTAAAAAAATCTGTATTAACCAATAAAAGGGCCTTTAGAGAACAGCGTGAAAGATTTGTTCACCCGTTTTGCGGATGAATATAAACAACATGGGAGCTACTGTCAAATTTCTATACAATCCTTTCACTTTGCATGTTTGGTGAGCATATTTCCACCACCTTCTGTTACCACTTCTTCCATCAATTGAAAGACAGCTAAATCCCCAATTTCATCTCTTATTAGACAGGACCTTTCCACTTGGCCGCCATTGTCAAATCTCTGCGTGTAATCTTTTGGTGCAAAATGGTGCGAACAAATCATCTCCATAAAATGAAATAATATGAACTGTGATGTTTTTGTTCTTATTGGCAACATTGCTGCAGTTCCACACGAAGCATTTTTTCGGCATCTTGCACCAAATGTTCTCAAAGAGCACACGCTGGTTTGCTTTTTCAATAGCTTTGAAGTTTAATAATGCGACAAATATTTGGTCAAATTTCAAAAAAAATTTTGGAAATTGTTTAGAAAGGCCCAAATTCTAAGAAGACAGAATTTCTTGAAAAATGATATATACAATTAAAATATATATACAATTAAATGATTTATTAAATTAATTAAATATATCTTAATTTGGAAAAACCTTAACATCAACTTACTTATTTTTTTCTGTGCCTGCCTGTATCAAAGTAGTTTTTGGTAAACTTTAAGCTTTAAAGTTGAGTGGAGAAGCTCATGTTGAACCAGCCTTAACACATAATTTTGTACAGGGTGTCATGCATCATTGGGAGACATGGAAGCTAATCTGGCCAGAACAATGAATGACCTTGCTCAGAATGCAAAAGACATGGAGGCAAGTTTTAGTAAAAAGCTTGATAAAAGAATCATAGCTAATTAGTAATGAGATAAAAAACATCTTTACATTAATTCTGTTGGAGGCTAATGGTCCAAGGTTTGAAAACTAAATCTTAATTTCTAACTTTTTTTTTCCTAAATAGCTAGTAGATAAATATTATAAATAAAATTTTAGGTCTTAAAAAAGTAAAGTTTTCAACTCTCATGAAAACTACAGTATGAGATGAGTGAGAATATATGGATTCAGTTAAAATGCATCATAAAACTAAGGCCACTAATAATTTGTATCATCAAAAGTTAGCTTGCTTCAATTTTTTTCTCTCTCAAAACTAAAACTGCTAGTAACTTGTATTGGCTGCTGGCCCATGGGCTGATTTTAATTTTAAAACTTGTATATGTATATATATATATTTAGTATGCTTAGTATTAAGGTGAATAGCTCTTGTTGCATACTCTGAGTGATTCTTCAAACACTGAATATCTACTATTATAAAATAAAGCTGATATAACACGCTCTCTGATTGGCTGTGCAGCGTTGTTTTAATTCTCAATAAAGCCACAGTGTGGTTTTTTCTTGTTTTGACTCGCCTGTGGCGGTAGCTTATTTTATAAAAGAAATAAAAAAACTCGCCCTGCTTGCTCTGTTCAGTTATAGAACCTCTTGTGAATTTTAAGTTCACTCGAGAAGTGCAAGAAAAACTCGCCTGCGACTCGTTTTTCTTTCAGCACTTCTTTCGTGAACTTAAAATTCACTTGTGCTTCTATAACTGAACAGAGCGTGCGGGTTCATTTTTTATTTCTATATTCACCTCGCTCACTTATTCATCCATTAAATTATTGATTGTACTTTGATTGCTTATACATGAGATAAATTATGTAATATCACATTTTTATTTCACTGATACATCAACATGCACATGAATTATTATTAATATATTGGTTAGTTGTCAATTTTTAGCTGTTTTAACATTTACAACATGTGCCACCATTTTAGAACTGTAACTTAAATTCTATGAATGAGGACTTTCTCAAGGCAATGTCTGGCATGAATCTGGAGGGTGCAGAAGGGGACCTCAATTTTATGCCAGTAATGCAGGGAATGATGAAAAAACTTTTGGCTAAAGAAGTCCTTTATCCTAATCTGAAAGAGCTTCATGAAAAGGTAATACTTTGGACTAAAACATCTTGATTCTTAATAGCCACAACAAGTTTAAGTAATTCAGGTTCTTATAATATTATTTACATTTTGAAATACCTTGTCCTCATAAAAAAAACAATATTAAGGTGTAATTACTAACTTTTATCTGGTAACATTTTAGTTTATGCAAACAACAATGAAGCATGCTTAGCTTTTAAAAAGTCACACCTAAAGAGGACTCTGTCTGTTACTGCAAGGGAATACTCTCAGATTACCTAAAATTGACTAGATTCGGGATTGTTATATTCAGTTCAAATAGGTTGGTTAGAGTCTGTGTTAAGGGGATAGCCCAAATTTACCTCAAGGAGTTATTGATAACTGAGTTGCAAGGTTAACCCAAGGGGATAGCCCAAGATTAACTCAATTTCACCCAATGGCAAATGCCTGATTATAGGACTCTGTGTTCCTCTATCAGTAATTTGTGGTTTTAGATTTGATTGAGTATTCCCAGTTTAAACCTCGTTCAACCACTGTTTAGAACAGATTATTTTATAGTTAAACATTGATACAAAGTAGTAAATATTGCCATACTAATATAACTGTCTCATCAAGAAACAATTGGTTTACGTTGTTGAATACCAAATAGATTTTTAATGAGGGAAAGAGGATTTTATGAGTAACAGGATTTTATGAAGTAACAAATTTTCTTTTTCTCCAAGAATACCAAGTTTACTCTGAGGGGCTCTCCCTAAAGTCTATATTATTACTAAGGAATTGCTGATATAAACTACTTCAAATTATACATATTTTAAAATCTTGTTATATTTTTAGTATCCTGAATGGTTAGAAAATAACAAAATCTCATTACCGGCTGAAGAGCACAGTCGTTATACCAAACAGTACCAACTTGTTGGTAAAATCTGTGCCGAGTATGAACTTGATAATCCAGAAGACAGTGAAGAGGTCAAGAAAAAAAGATTTGAAAAACTTATGGAACTTATGCAAAGGGTATGTGAAAGTGCTAACTTTTTTGCTATTTAGTTTCAGCAGCATTATAGTTATGACTGTTCAGATATCTATTACAATAGAGCAAAAACCAATTGTAGAATTGTACACAGTTTAGGTTATCCTGCTGATGAACAGTAACTGTTTTGCTATTTAGTTTCAGCAGCATTCTAGTTACTGTATGTCTGTTAAGATATCTATTACAAAAGAGCTGAAACCAGTTGTAGAATTGTACACAGTTTAGGTATCCTGCTGATGAACAGTACTGTAACTGTTTTGCTATTTAGTTTCAGTAGCATTCTAGTGTATGTCTGTTCAGATATCTATTACAATCATAGAGCCGAAACCAATTGTAGAATTGTACACAGTTTTTTGTAGGTACCCTGCTGATGTAAAACAGTAACTGTTTTGCTATTTAGTTTCAGCAACATTCAAGTTATGACAGTATTTACCTGATAATTGTAATGAACGTAGGCTTCATTTTCAAGTATGTTATTCAAATTGAATATTAAGGTCTTATTTTAAAATAAAAAAGTACAATAGAACAATAGAAGTGAACACTGGATGTAAAAATGTGAAAATAAAACAATTAAACAAACACTTTAGCCTGCACTGAATCTGATTGAGTGTTCAACTTGGGACTCTTTTTATGGATGAACAATATCTCCTAGATCAAATTTATTGTTACAATGTTTGAGGACTTGAAAACAGTCTGCTAATTGAGAATTCCAGATTTTATGTGAACCAATGTGTCGACCAACAATGGATGCCTGGGTCTTGTGCTCTTCAATTCTTTTATAAAGATATCGAGTAGTGTAACCAATGTAATTTGTATAGCACAGATCATAAATTAATAAACTACACATTGGTTATTCACTACTGATTGTTTTACTTCTCTGTGCTTGAGGTCTTTTTCTATCGTGGCACTTGTGAACATAGGTACAATGTTAGCATTTCCGATTATCAAACTTAGGTTTGAGTTGTTTATGCAGAACATTTGCAGATTTTTGGTCCTTAAACGGTATAACAATTCGGACACTTTTCTCATAATATGGAGTGTTTTGTTCTTTAGATTGTACTGCTTTGCAACTACAATTAAAGTTTACCTCATATCTACTTGTAATTGTTAAGTTTAGCTACATGTTTTGTGTATATATATATCCACCACTATTCACGTCCCCTTTGGGTATAGTTGTAAAAAGACCCCTCATATTGCTATTAGTAAGATATTGCCTTTTCTGTTAGATAGCACTCTCTATACTGCTGCAATTTGACATAATTTTTTCTGGTTATTAGATGCAGGAGCTAGGTCACCCGCCAACTGAGTTGATTGGTGAAATGGTAATTTTTTATTACTTTCAGTTAGTTATACTTTGGTAACAATTTGCCTCAACCTTGAGGATGTTTTAGTTTCTATCAAATGTTTGAATAAAAGGCCATTACCACTTACAGCAAAGTGCTATCAGTAATAAAATATGAACCATTCAAGAATAAACCATAAGAATAAGAATCACAAGTGTGTGCTGGTCACCCCTTTTGCAGTCTCTGAACAGATTTGCACACATGGGTTACTAGTACAAGGACTGACCAAAAGCATGTGAAATCACCCCTGGCAACCACTATATGATCCATACATGACCTCAGACCACAGCCACTTGGTATTACCTGAGAATAGTGCCAGTGAAATTCCTTGGAGTCAGGTTGAGACTGACCAATAGTTCACCCCACAAATGCCGCTGGCTGGAATCAAACCCAGGTCATAGCATTGGGTGATGCTAGCGTTTTCTACTGCACCACCCTATGACCCTAATAAACTTAAATAAATAACTTATGATGCTCTGATGGTTTCAGCCAACATATATGGAAACTTTTTTCAACAAAAGTCGACTTATAATTGCCATTATTATGATTTCATTCAAACATTCAGTGGTAGTGGAAGCAATGTTGCAGGAGGCACTGATTCACCACTAACTTAAAGTTGTTGTCAAAATGTGGTATCTAGTAAAACAACTTCTGGTTTAACAGCTAAACTATTATTATAAAACAATGTCATATTTTTTCTAAAAAACGTTTTGCTGTAAAAAGTCCAAGAATAAATCTTGGTTGACATATAAATTCTGATTTCATCTTTCCATGGTCACCCAGCCTGAACCTGAAACCTAAAATAGTGGGTACTTTGCCAAACAGAAGATAGCCAGGTATACAAATTAACTTCTTTTTCTATCTATAGCCACCTGGTATGAACTTTGGACAAGAAATGCCTTCAATGCCAGCTATTCCAGAAGAACTGCAGAATGAATGTAAAGTTTCATAGCAGAGAAATAGGAACATTAATTTTCATACTAAAACATGCCTGCCTTCAATACTAGAGCACTACAAAGGTGGATTGCTGATATCATTTAAAAAAAATTCATTGTAATAAAACTATCAAACATCTGCAGACCTTTGCAAAACATCAAATGGTCCACATATTGTTACATAAAAAAGAATAGTGTCCTCACGTTATTACCTAAATGACTTCCTGATTGTTTCATTGGATATTGAGACCTCACCTAAATTATTTATGTACTCAGTTCTTCAGTTTCTGTCAGACTTTTGTTTGTAAAAAAAATAACTTGTTCTAAAAAATTCAACTTAAGGTAGGCAGAGTTTAGAAAGTGCAAACGGGAAACCTACAGTAGGTGGTGTTATAATTAGGTCCTACAATACCCTTTGTTGAAATTTTTAAGTTTTAAAACAATATTTTTAATTCTAACCACAAGCCCCAAATCTAATTGATTTTGACACCAACAGCTTATCTTTTCACACATCATCTTTCCGTAGTTTTAATATTTCCTGTTTTGGCCATGTATCTCTGAATTTTAAATTTCTGATTTTGTTATTAGTAATCTTCAAAATCCCCCAGGAAAATAAAATAATTTACAAAGTCTTATTCTGAAGGCTGCTCCCCGATTCATATATTTATTTAAAAAGCAATATACACTCCATGCGTGCACAAAATGGGCCAATGCACAATACTGTGTCAAAATCTGGCAGCACAACCTGTCAATCATCCATACATACCAGATGAAATATTAGGCACTCCATCCATACCAGTTGCACGATGAAAAAAATAATTTTTCTGCTAACGCTATCTTTAGATACATACAGCATGTGCATGGTACAGGCTGCTGATCCTTCAGATTAGTTTAATATGCCCTTTTCAGTCACCCACAACAGTTTGACAAAACTTAACTAAAAAATGGATGTGATTACTGGCTGTTAAGCTTTGTATATGAAAATATAACTTTGTATATGTAAATATAACACACAAACTGCAATTATAAACATAACGAGACAACGCATGTTGTAAAACTGACTTTCATTTATGAACTTAATGTTTCGTAACATCTTCAGAAGTAAGGCCAAGGGTTACTCAAACTACAAGAAAATTAAACAAGAAAATTAATACCAAATAAGGAAAGTAATAACAATGAGAAATACATGAAAATAAACAGACTTAGTTAAATCTGCTGACAAAAATAATTATATATGAATGGCTAGTAGATTAATTAATTTTTTTAACAAGGTTTCCTTAATTTTACAACATAAATCAGAACGTCCAGTAGCTAAAATGTCAAAGTGATCCCATTTAATTCTGTGGCCTGTTTGGCTCATATGATCAGCAATGGCAGAAGAATGGTTGTTACTTGTCAGTGTTTTGAAATGTTCTGTTTTCCTGTCATGTAAGCAGCGTTACTTCTGAAGATGTATGTCTAAGCATACAAAAAATTAATGTTAAGTTCATAAATGAAAGTCAGTTTTACAACATGTGTTGTCTCGTTTTGTTTATAACCGCAGTTTGTGTGTTATGTTTACTTAAAATGAAATGGCCAAAGCATAAGAATTTCTATTTATATGTATCGAAAAACGCTTTTAAAGACATGTTTCGGCATGCTTATGCCATCATCAGTTTAATGAAAAGTAACACATGTTACTAGTATAAATAAAATACAGTATACGATTAAAACTCACATGTTTTTAAATATTTTTCACAATTTCCGTCATGCAAGGGAATGTACACACCTTTGCATCTTGGACTCAGCTAATAGGGCTATTGATCTTAACTTAAAGAAGCCTTTTGTATAAATAAAAATACACTCAACCTTAACAGTTACATCATGTCAATACTTTCTTAACTCTTTAATTTCCGTTTCGTTGTATTATAATGTAGTACATCATATTGTAAAAATTTATCATAATTTTTTATTTTGTATTTATACTAGTAACACGTATTACTTTTCATTAAACTGATGATGCCATAAGCATGCCGAAACATGTATTTAAAAACAGTTGTCCATTTTTTTCAATATTTATCATTATTGCTATTAGTATTATTATGATCTTTGTATATTAATAAAAAAAGTTTTGAACTATTACACAGTACTTATATAAAGTTAAAGCATACGAGCTTTTGGCTCCTTCTCGGCTAGTTTAAAACTTTTTTTATTAGATGTCTTCACCAGGGGACCTTGTGACTGCAGAGCAGAGATGTTACCAATTGCGCCAGCCATGTCCGCCTTGCAATGGATTAGTGTCCCGTCCAGGGGGAGTCATAGACTCTTATCCGCTTAACACTACAGAAACCGGAGATAAGCACTGGCTCCATGGGCCACGAGGCTCATAAAGGATTTAGCTTTTTCACCAGTACAGTGTAAAATTTATAAAAAAAATTATTGTTAGTTCTGGTTTTAGTATGAATAAGAAGCCCAACTCTTAAAAATACCATAAATAGTAAGTTTTCAGCATTCCATAATTATCACCTAACTTTTTATTCTGTGAAAAATTGAAAAGTTTTTTTGGCCCAACCCTACTAGCCAGTTACAATGCATTTTTCGTTTCTACCTTAAAGCTTCTGCTGTACAGTTAGTCACTTCGCAAGAATTACATACAAACTTTATCTAACCACTTTTTAAGTTTGTATTATCGATTTGCTACAACCACTAGGCCTTCAGTGTGTGACCTTCTTTACTGCCTATGCCAACTCAGCTTTCCATCCACGGGAAGTCAAAGACCCTCATCCACTTAACACCACAGAAACCAGAGATAAGTGCTGGCCCCATGGGCCACTAGGCTTGAATAAGGATCGATTTGCTACAAAGTATTAAATAGAAAGTTTCAAAGGCAGAATCAGATCCCACAAGGAAACTTGACCCCATGTCTTCAATTCTTACTATATATAAAAAAGAGTGGTAATATCTGGAGCATGCAATTGTTTGATAAATATTAGACTTGTCATATAAACTTTTTACTTCTGCAAGCAAAGCAAGTAGCCTAGTAGGAACAGTGTATTTTTCATTGGTCACTAGCTAAAAAATGCTTAAGAAAAAACACCATGATTAAGACTAAGTTGTACACTATAGCATATTTCACAGATTAATGATTAACCACTCAATGGATTTACTCTTAACACTAATTTACTACTGTCCCTTTACAAGAACAGTAAAAATGCATTTAATTAGAAAAATCAAAAATGTATGTAAGGATCAGCTAAAAATATAGTGTACTTGCAACACTTAATTTGTATTAGACATCAAAAGATTCATGACGTATTACAAAATTACTGCAAAAGTAGCATTTTAAAACTTTTATTGATTCCCAGTTTAGTTACATAGTTGTTTCAGGTTAACCAACAAGGCTGCACGATATACAATCTATATTATATGTTCTAGGGGTAAAAACAAAACAGTAACTGGGATGTCTGGACAATAACATCACTCATTGAGAGTTAGTTTATCAAACTGGAACTCGCCAAGACCAGGCCCAACACGCCTCAGATTGGTTGCATAGTCTGCCAACTGCTTAATGGCTTGCACTTGCTCCTGCAGGAACTCTCCCTCAAGAAAGTCTTGCATCTATAACAAAATTGATTAATATTTCTCAAACTCATTAATAATACATCAAGTTAAAACCAAATAAATCATAACAACACCATGGTTTGGATATGTGATCTTAATTAACATACCCTAAAAGCTCTAATGAACCTCCTGGGGCTTATTAAATTTCTCACTTTCTAGACCAGGGGCTCATTGGGGGGGGGGGGCTTAATTAAAAGTTCCTCATGAAAGTAAGTCAATACTTTCTAAACAAAATTTTGTATATCTTTAACAGCACAAACGAATCATTCTGCCGAAAGTTCCAAAGTTATTTTAAAAATTGAGACAATGAATAAAATATCTTTGTAGGCAGGTGGGCAGCGGACTGTAGCGTCCCTTATTCTGTAAAAAATGACTGAGCACGATGTGAACTTAAGGTTCTAACATGAAAATCAATGTTAGAAATGTAAAGATCATGAATAAAATATACTTTTAGCACAACAAAATTTCTAGTTTCCTGTTTGTTTTGGCCTTTTCCTTTTTTGGAGGGAGGGGGGCTTATTACAAATTTTAGGCTCTAGCGGGGGGGGCTTATTAGAGCTTTTCAGTATATTTTGACGATTTTATTTCTTCTTACAAGAGACAGTGTTTCATCACATTTCCAAAAACCTCGAAGTTTATCAAAAAATATTCCGACTCTGTTCTTGGTGTTTGGAAATGTGATGAAACACTGTCTCTTGTGTTTGATATATTACATAATTAAAAACTCTCACTCAAAGATGAATTCATATTTCTTAAATTCAGGACAGTCTCAAAACTGCATACAAAGTAACATTAAAATTGATCTTCGTATGTAAGTCATGTATCAACTGGGAGGTCAAAAAGACTGAGGCAAGGCCTTAAAAACACTTAACATATCTTACTTGCTAGAATCCTGGCTCACTTTTTTCTATTGCTGCTAGTTGCAGTTGAAAAATACACAAGTGTCATGGCAACTTTCAACATTGAATCTGACGACTAACATCCCTGTTATTCTCCACCATGACAAACTTAAAACAAAGAGATCTAATCCTTCCTTCTAAACTTATTTTAGTGTCTATAAGTATTTCAGTTGTATTCTTTCAATGTTCTCCAGCTTCATTGCTGAAAATTGTTTAACAAGAATACTGAGTGACTTGAACATTTTTTGAGAGTTGGTGAAATGCAGTGACTTATTTTGTCAACCCTGTACTGAGTTACAACCAATGGGGAGTTTGCAGGTCTCACGTGACATGACATCATGCCTTTTCATGACTGGCTAACATATTTTGGTGGGCAAAACGTAAAAACTCAACCACAGCTACAGATTCAAATTCTTAGCGCTTGTGCTTTGAAAATTTAAATTGCTATGGTTTCAAGCTGCACAGTTCCTTTCTGTACAAATCGCTATAGCAAAGTGTCAAAAATAAAGTTATACAGACTTCCGTTAAAAAATAAGAAATTGTTAAATGCTTGGTGTAGATGTAATAGCGAATGCGAACACAAGAATTTGCAGCGAGCATTTTGAAGGAAAGACAAAAAATGGAAAGAGTGATCTATTTTTGCTTGGACTAAGAAGGCGAAGGGGAGAACCACTCAAAACCTCAAAGCAATGTAGATGAACAACACAGTGTATCTGAGTCCAAGGTACGAATGGAGCGTCCGACAGAGCCATGTCATCAGCTTCCACTTCTGACACTGATGAAATGCTTTTGTGCAATCCTGCCAGCATGCAAGGCAACAACAAAAATCTTTTTTTTCTCGCTGGCATAGCCGTTCCAGAGTTTAAATTAAGTGAATACCCAAGCTCCAGCAAAGATTGTTCATCTCTGGAAGTGCTGGCGGATGTCTGCAACCAGATTCAGATTGTGCAATCTTCCACAAAAGTTGTCAAGTGAATTTAAGTAAAGAACAGATGAAAGAAAAAGACAATAACATAGAAAACCTGGAGTCATCTATTAAAAGGTTAATAGAACGACAGTTGAGTGCAAAAAATGTGAAGCAAAGCGATTCAAAGCTAAAATTTGAATTTGTCACTGATCAGTGCAAGATAAGCTATCTCAGGGGCAAGAAAATTGATTAAAGTCCTTAAGAGCACAACATACAAGGCAGCAATATGTTTGGAAGTTGCTGATAACCTTTTTCCTGCAATACAGTCACACTTTGCGAGCTGTATTTCAGCTGATGTCTCTTTATTCGTACGAGAATATTGTAAATA
This sequence comes from Zoanthus pulchellus, assembly GCA_027575285.2. Classification (NCBI taxonomy): domain Eukaryota; kingdom Metazoa; phylum Cnidaria; class Anthozoa; order Zoantharia; family Zoanthidae; genus Zoanthus; species Zoanthus pulchellus. The sequence continues at coordinate 14,376 of JAOBRB020628755.1, read as the reverse complement.
CAATACTTTCGCATTTCAGGTAAGCATAAGCACTTAATAATTAATGTTTGAAAGCCACATTTAACTTCAATTTTTTGTACGTGCCCTCCTCTAAAACGTTGGAATGACGACTCTAGGGACTTGTTTTCTTTTGCTGGCTGCTTATATGCTGCTATCACTTCCACAAAGATACGATTTGACCAATCGTTAAAGATTGAAGTGTATTTGTAACCGACTTATTGGTCATTGCTTTTTTGATTTGAAAAAATCAGAGTTATCAGTAGTTTCAGGCCGTTGCATCTTGTAAAAGTCTTAAATTAACTTAAAATTTTGGCAAAAGTAATGTAATTCACCGTGATTTAGTAAGACCAAGGATTTTGTTTTGATTTTTTTTGCCCACCAAAATATGTCAACCAATCATGAAAAAGAGGGATGTCATGTCACGAGACCTGCAAACTCGCCATTAATATTCAATGAAATCACTCATTTTAAATAGGCAGACAGAACGACGCATTTTAAAGTTCTTTTGTAAATTGAAATTGAACAGGGCATAATTTCCGTATCGGGGCCATTTATTTATGCATGCATATTTTACTGAGAAGATAAGGTCTGGGTAAGATTTTGTCTGTATAATTAAACAATTGTAAGTCCCAATACGGAAATTTTGCCAAAAAAAACAAAATATTTCCCAAGGCGACTTTTGAACATCACGTTTGATAAAGTTGTCTTGACAATAAACAACACCCACTGTAACATGAAAGCAAGAAAGTTTTATAATAATTCTCACCTCAACCGGGAGAAAATATATTTAAGCAGCTTACCTGAGAATCACCGTGTTTTTCTGCCACCTTATGCAAATCAAGAAGAGCTTGGTTGACATGCTTCTCAAGATCAAGTGCTGCTTCGACAGCTTCCAGGCCCGAACCCCATTCGCAGCGATCTGGTTTCTGTTTCAGAAAAAAATGAAATTTGGAAAATGGGCAAATTAATTAGTAGCAAACACTTAAATCGTATTTCAGTTTTTAATTTGCAGTATTTTAAAACAAGTTCAGTCCTTTCTTTTTTTTAAAAAAGAAAATTTTAGTTTCAAAGAATGACTACTTTTAAGAGCCTAAATGTTAATTCTTTTTTAATAATCAAACAATATTCATCTGTAAATGCTTCGCGAATGACAATGCGCGTTGTGTCGAAATAAGAGACCTATACAAATTAAAAATCAGACCCGAAATCAAATTGTATTTCAGTTCTTAATATGGAATACTTATTTTGAAGTTCATTCTCTACTTTTCTCAAATGAAAATAACCAAAGGCTATTTTACGCAATATGGTAGATCTTGTCTGTTAAAAATTTAAAGGTACGCAATCACAAGTCAAAAGCGTATGACGCATAAAGAAATACCTGGATGTCTTTAAGAACAATGCGACCTCCTCGCATATTCTGGAACTTCATAAGCTGAAACCGCAAATAAAGAAAACTTTACTTGAAATTAAGTGTTAACACTGTGTTAATGATTGAAGAATTTTACAATCCGCAACTAAATAACATAAGAAAATGAGAATTAACCTTCATTGCATGTTCGCGCTCTTCGTCCGAGCTCTGCTTCATAAACTTATGAAATCCTGGCAAGGCCACATCATCACGATCAAAGTGGTACGCCTAAAAGAAAAAAGGAATTGACTTCAAAATGTCGATGGAACTCAAATGCATTTTAAACCATCATTATAACTCACCATCGACAAATAAACATAGCTGGCGTGCAACTCAAGATTGATTTGCTTGTTGATTTCAGCTTCGCACTCTTCGTCGTAGTTCTGACGGCAAACAGACATCTTTTCTTGGATGTTGAACGTTTTTTAATAGAGTAAAATGGGAAAAAATAAGAAGTAAGTTGTCCTTATTTCTTTGTTTCGTTCTATCACTGTAGAAGCAAAAACAAAATTTTCAAAATGGCGTATCCCTTTGGAACTTATAACACAATCTCACGTGATACAGAAGGTTTCTGATTGGCTATAACATAGATAACGTCATAGTTCGTCCAAGCACATGACTGCGATAGCGGGTAATATTACTGCAGCGTCACCCTGGCTTAGTGCCAGCTCAGATCAACTGTGCTGATACGAAGTCCAGTGTAACAGCAGGTATGGTCCCCGCGGAATTGATCCCCCCGGGAACGCGGATTGAAATTAGTTCGAAACTATTTAAACTATTTAAGAATTGATCAGGAATTATATCAATTATTAGGCTCAATATGCTCGGTGAAAAAAGTACGATTCTTAGAGAAATAAAAGTATTTTTTTAAAAAGCAGCTAACAGGTTGTGAGGTGAATTGTAATGCAAATCCACTAGAAGATGTAGTTTCCCTGGAGGAACGAATCCGTAGGTGGATTTGGTCCGGAGGAGGCATAATCGCACGGGACATCGTTGCACATTTCAAGGATACTATTTTCACAAAAAACGTAAATCGAAACAGTTTACATAACTAGAGACGGAAAACTATTCGAATTATATTTTATTTTAAAATACTTGAGGTTTCTTTCACTTCACATTATCTTTTATAACATTTCTTGTATGTCAGGATAAAATAGAGCTGAAAGTAATTCATTGAAGAATTGCACACAATTTAGTAATCCAGCAGATGAACACAGGAGCATTCTAGTTACTCTTTTTGCAGCTAAATCTATTCACTCGATCTTTGTCCTGCACGTGTTTGTTCACGTGTTTGTGACAAAGGCAAACCACAAACTATTCGGGGTTTAAAAAGTATTTCTAAATGTCTAAATAAAGGCAATCAGGGGGATCCAGTAGGCCGAGGATTTTTTATTGGCGAAGTGGTGGAAAAAAAACTGAGTGTTTTTAGAGATTATTTTAAAAAAGCTACTATCAATTGTTTTCCTTGATCACATAGTATCCTACAAAAGATTATCGTTTATGAATAACTCCATTGGTTCAACAAATAATGAAATATTAAAGCTTGAAAATGAGTAAACTGATATAAATACCTGATGACGTGACATATAGTATACTCAACCAAATATTTCATCAAACTTTTGAAATTTGCGCCTGCAACCACTGCACTGAAACCAAATTAAAAATAAATATAGGAATTTTTAAAAACTTAATAAAACATGACTTTCTTACCTCAACTGAACTAAAATCCAATGAAATTTGTCTAGCGTGTTTATGAATCCCTAATACACCTTAGCTGAATTTGAACCAGTTAATTTGATTTTTTTTTCAAGTAAATCGACACTGCACTACTATAGAACTTGGGTTACCTGTGCTGAAACTGCTTGTATAAGAAACGAATCGTTCCTAATATCATCGTTTGTATTCTGCTTCATAACCCTTTCAATCCCAGATAAATTTTTAAATTCTCCCAACTTGTTCCTACACTTTCTGTTGAACAAGTTTGAGAGAATTTTAGTGTTCTGTAGTTTGCTTTCTTAGTCAACTCTCAGTTTCTCATTATTAAATGTTTTACTTTGTATGTGTTATTTTAGGAGAAGTTGAGTATTGATAACCGACTGGGACTGAAAGGGTTAACGTACGACCCTAGATAGCAAACAAACAAGACAACTAAGATTTGAGTCTAAAACTTGAGAAAGCTTGTCAAACTAACTAGGAATAAAAATTCTGACGATATTCAAGCGATTCTAAGACTCAAAGCAACTGGGTGGCAGAACCGGAACAATGTTTAGCATATATCGCTTTCATATTTTAAGATACTTTTCATACAAAGTATTCTTGATATATAGAAGCTTATATTGTAGAACACATTTCTGTTATAAAATCTGTTATCATATTTAATTCAAATCTGGTTGCGTATATGACGTCATCGTTATGCTAACTTTTATATTTTAAAAAGTTTAATAATTATCTCTGGAAAGAAATAAACGATTGGAGTTATTCCTTCTTCTCACAGTTATCCCCCTCAGTTATATTTCCTTTTCACAGGTATCCCCCTCAAATATTTCCCTTCTCACAATCATCCTCTCTACTCACAGTTATTCCCCTTCATTGTTACGCCATTAAATATATGAATAAATAAATAAATAATAAAGACTTTACTTAGGTGTCAAGTATTTCTAGCCAGCCAAAGGCCTATTGGGGACACCATCTTTACCACTCTAAGGTGGACAGAGACCTTTCATGTTACAAATAGATATCTGAACAGTCATAACTATAATGCTGCTGAAAAAAAAAAGGCAAAACAGTTACTGTTCATCAGCAGGATGCCCAAATTATGTGCAATTCTACAATTGGTTTCACACACACACAACACAGATATAATCCACGAGGGCCTACGGTTTAACGTCCTTATCCGAGAAGACGTGAAAGTCTAACCATTTGCAGATGTTAGAGCAAAGGCAGCACTTTCTCCTCAATCATTTTAAAATCCTGAGTGGTGGTCCGGCCGGGAATCGAACCCGAGCCTCCCGCACAATAGACCGGCACCTTACCAATTGGGCTAACCATTGCAGCACAAGAGAAGACCATTGCGAAGTAAATAAATTTTATTACAAACATCTCAATATAATTAGCGCTTTCATCTTATAAATATTTAAATCTATACGTCTAAAAATGTTGTTTAGATCGCTATATAGAATATATTTATTAACAATATGATAAAAGATTAACATTTTTATACTTATATTAACTGAAGCAATAATACGATTCTTCTTTTTCTGAACTTCTACAAAATAGTTACTTTAACTAGATGTTTCCAACAGAAAGTGAATGCTGCGAGTATACTGTTTTCTACTTGTACTTCGCCATTATAAAAATGTATTTGGATTTGAACCGCTGATCGAATGTGACATCTTTATTGAATCAACTCTCAATACGGATTGGACTTCAACCGCTGATCACCTGTTTCGCTTGGTCGCTGTTAGTGCGTGACATCCACATATTCCACCGTGTTCCGTATAAGGAGACTTCTCGCTTCGCAAGCACTAGCAATAATGTTAAAACGTTCTAACCTTTCTTTCACACTTCTCTCCCTTTAGCATCAGTTATTATTAGCAACAGTACCCTCATACTAATAAATATTTGTGATACTTTCTCTCCCTCACAGCGTTACAAAAGCTGATGATTATCCAATAGAAATAAATTTTAATTTTCGTTTTTAACCTGAACGGTGAAATATCCAATAAAAATTCACATGTAAGCCAGTAATATTACAAAAATATGTCTCTCCATGCAGCATAAAAAAAGGTTAAAAAGCGAGTTTTCGGACAACGCGTCATCTTCACGATAAAATGGTGTGAACTCTAAACCATCTGCTCAGTATTTCAAAGAATAACATGTAAATTAAGTTAAACAGTTTTTTAAAATTGCGAAATACTTAAAACTGTATTCGTAACTAAGCAAAAAAACTTAAAAATTGGAATATTTTAAACGCACAAGATGTTAAAATTATATTTTATATTTTCCTGGAAATGATCTTCAATGTCTCTGTTCGCAAGAGCCTTTATAGCATTTATATTATTTTTATCTCCGTTTTTATTCTTTTTAACCGTATTTAACATTTCATGCTGGAGCGAAATACTTTTGTAATATTATGAAGCTAACCAGCAAGATAGCGTTTTTACAGTTGGATTTGTTTCTTACATTTTGCTGGTTTTGAATTTAAACCCACGGTATTAACCTTGTCTTTACCCTTTGCTTTGTTCTTGGTAAAAGAGATCTAGATTGAAGCCACTTTTACAAAGACTTTCAAAACTTTTGGACAAATCCAAATATCAGTGAGTTCCTGAAAAATATCTAAGACTAAGAACTTATTGAAAGAGAAACTCCACCACAAACAAAATCCACATTCATTAAATGGAAACCCTTGCAAACGTAATGCCAACAGAGAATTGAAAACTGAATAGCCTGAATAGAAACAAAAATATGATAAATTTTATATAAAGAACAGACATTTAATACTAATATCTGTAAAGTATACAAATGTTAATTTCTGTTGTGAAGTGAAGTAAATAAATAAATTTAGAAAAGAAGATAACAATTTTAGACCGCCGGTGTTCTAGCAATTACTCGTATATTAAAGCTAATTTTATTAACTCAACAACAAGTTTTCACCCGAAATAGATTTTTTTTATATAAACTCTTTCTACAAGAACCCATAACACTACCAGCTCAACTCAAGGTATGTTTTTTGCAAGCGACCGATTCAAGAGCTTCAAGGACGTATTTAGAATTATGTTACCAGTAATCCAAAATAAGATAACTTAGAAAAAATATTCTTTTTTTAAATTCAGATACTGTAAAACCCGTGTTATCCAATTCGGACGGACACGAAGGTTTTGCAACTAAGAACGGAGAAATATCGTTCTTTGAAAGACCAGGAGTCTCCCGCCGATTGCTCTACATTTTGATGACAACACAGTATCAGTAACTAGTTCTCTGTTCTTGTCTTACAGAACTATGACCCACCCGGAGGGCATTTTTTGAGTTCATCATTTCCAAAGATGGCTTCGGGAAAAGGCCTCATGTTCGGTTCAGATGAAAGCTTGGAATTCAGCCACGCAGCTCTGATCGTAGCGAGATCCGTTAGCCACTATGAATCTTCAACTTTTAGTGGTTCAATTATTCTAACATTCTCCCTTCTGCTCTGCAACATAGAAATGACTCCATCATTTGCCATTTCACCAGCTGAGTACATTTCCTAAAACAAAAAAAATATTGTTAAAATCACCAAAAAAAACTAATATAGGTAAGTGCCTTAATACCTCTGGAACCTTAAGTTGATCCTGGCACCTTTTATCAGTCTTGGTACCTTATATCGGTCCTGCTACCTTATGTAGGTCCTGGCACCTTTTGTTGGTCCTGGCACCTTTTGTTGGTCCTGTTATCTCATGTCAGTCCTGGTAACTTGTGTCAGTCCTGGTACCTTGTGTCA
>JAOBRB020627652.1:0-18124 GCA_027575285.2 Zoanthus pulchellus | reverse complement strand
GATTGACAGTTTTTCAACTCGGGGTATATCATCGTGACGGAAAAAGCGGCAAGATCAAAGGAAGCTGCGTATTCCCCTGCTATTAACCAACAATCTCACATGCAAAAATGCTATGATAGCTAAATCCTTTCGAGCCTTGTTGCCCATGGAGCTGGCGCTTATCTTCGGCTTCTTTAGAGCCGAACCGGATGAGAGACTTTGACTTCCCCTGGACGGGACACTAATCCATCCCAAATTAGCTCCCAGCAGACGCTGATACTCGTTTACCTACCCGGGGAGGGAAGAAAGCTGGGTTGACTTGGGTGGAAAAGAAGGCCACACAAATATTCAAATCTCGGTAAATTGCCGGGATCGAACTGGGGACCTTGAGGTTGGAAAACAGAGATCTTACCAACTGCGCCAACCACATCCGCCCAAAAAAAAGCTATGAAATTAGTAACAAATACATAACTCTCCGAAGCCCTGTGCAACTAACTGAAAGAATCCTCCAGTACAAACTACCGAATGTTTTGAAGACTCTGCTGCCCTCCAGATGCTTGGACCAGCTTCGAGGGCAATCAAGCTGGCTGGTAAAATCCCAGAATCTGAAGCCATCTCCGTGTCCAACTGTCCAAGACTAGTAGTCATTACTTCTCTCTTTAGGAAAGAGACAGAACTCTAAAGTGCTTCAGGCAAGAAGAATCTCTCCCGCAGAATTTTAAAGATGCTACCATCACTATAGATCATGTGACAACTATAGAGGAATCTTTCTCCTGTCAATTGCTGGAAAGATCCTCTCTCGTGTTCTCCTGAACTGCCTTCTGAAGCACCTCGAGTAAGACCATTTTCCTGAAAGTCAATGCGGATTCAGCGTATGTCGTGGAACCATCGACGTAGTCTTTGCCGATCACCACATACAAGAGAAGATCATAGAGCAACATTAAGATCTGCACATGGATCCTGTGTAAACGTCTGAAACAGTCAACAGAGAGGGTCTGTGGGAGATCATTATGAAGAGTGGCATCCCGGACAAATCCATAAAGATCATTAAGCATCTCCACGACGGGATGTTGAGCCAGGTGCTAAACGATGGAATTTCTTGGACCCATTTCAGATAACATATAGCTGGAGTCAAGCAAGGAAGCGTCCAAGCCCCAAAGATGTTGTCTAATGCCCTTACGGAGCTTGACCACGACATCCCTATTAAGTACAAAAATACAAGTGTAATGACAAGCTGCTCCACCTCAGTCTTTAATTTTCAACACCCCCTCATGTGAGCAAAAATACCAATTGTTTATGTCAGAGCTAATCAAACTATAGACACGTTTCTCCAACAGAGGGTCATAAAGCAACATCCAACTGACCAACCTTGGATAAATAACAAGATCAAGTTTAGCATATGCAAGCGTCAATTAGTATTTATACATTACGGAAAAGACTCGGATGTTTAACGACACCGGCGAAATAAAGTTCAGAGTGCTATAAAGTCAGCAAAACATCTCTGTTACAAAAAAAAGGTCGCTGAAGCTAAACAGGTCAATTCTGCAAAATGGTGGAGGGAAATAAAGAAGCTGGAAGGCCAGGATGCAAAGCAGGAGTAGTACCATCTGTTCCTTAATGAAAATATGGACACCAAGCTTTTAGCAAATAAAATAAAAAGCTATTTCGTTGGTCTTACGGACCACTTTTTACCCTTGTGTCAAGGAACTTCTCCTTTATCAGTCCCGGATGAATTCCTCATCTTAGAGCACGAGGCTATAGATCTTTGTCATCACTGCTGATTTCGAAAACTACCGGACCTGATAATATTCCTAACCAGATCCTCAAAGAATTTGCTGTGAAAATAGCTCCCATTATTAAGAATATATACAATCAGTCTTTTAGGGAGGGTTATATTCCATCTCTTCTGAAATCGTCTATTGTTTCCCCTATCCCTAAAGTGACCCCACCTAAAACCATTGAGAAAGATCTCAGACCGATTTCTCTTACCCCCACAGTAGCGAAAGTTATGGAAGGATTCACCTGCAGCAGGCTCATCCCCATGTTGGATGCCAAGATTGACCCCTGCCAATATTCCCGCAAAGGTCATTCAACAACAGACGCCCTTATATATATATATATATGCTGCAAGCAATAAATGGGGCAGTCGATAATGGTGAAGCGTGTGCTCGGATATTTTTTACCGATTTTTCCAAAGAGTTTGATTTAATTGATCACACTATTCTGATGCGAGAATTTGCTAAACTTGATGTTCACACAGCCCTTCTTAGTTGGATTGGTGCGTTCCTTACAAACCTAAAGCAAGCAGTAAGAATTGGTCAAACTCTTTCGGATTGGCTACCATTGAAAGGAGGTGTTCCTCAAGGGCCCAAACTTGGCGTGATCCCCTTCATAGTTATGACAAACAAATTGCTCTCCGATTGGCCAATGCACATAAAATTTGTTGATGATACCAGTGCTCTAGAGATAATACCAAGGAACTCTAAAAATTTACTTAATATTGTAGCGTCAGACAATCATAATTTTAAATCCAGTCAAGTGTAAAGAAATGCGCATTAATTTCCTACATAATTCCAACTGCCTTATTAACCCCATCATATTAGGTGGATATGTTATTGAGTGTGTGAACAAATATAACATTCTAGATGTTATAGTAGACAAAGACCTTAAATGGAATAGTTATATTGAATACATTACTGAGAAAGCTTGTAAAACGTTATGTTCGCTTAGAGTTTTTCGCAGAGCCGGAGTTAGCCAAGCCAACATATTGAAAACTTACTTAAGTATAGTGCGCCCTGTTTTAGAGTATGCTACTCCATCCAGTGTGGCAGGCCATACCTGCCTACCTCTCCGACGTTATAGAACGAATACGAAAAAGGGCGTTAAAAATCATTTATCCTGAAGCCGAGTCATATAATCACGCCTACATTTAACCAAATTGGATAGAATGGACGTGAGAAGGGAATATTTATGTATTAAATATATTAGTAAAATGAAGTTTCCGCAACACCCAATTCACCATCTTTTACCAAGACCATTTTTAATGAGTCAAAGTACGATTTAAGGCGGAACTTACCAAAGTTTTATCTTTATAAAAATGTTACGTACTGCAAGACGAAGAGAAAAAAAGACCTAGCTTTTTTACATTCAGATACTTTTAAAAACTTACATCCCAATTTGTTATTAAATGTAAACAGAATTTAAATTGTATATAGCTCATTAATTAAGTTTTAACTGCAAGAGAGTATTAATAGACGATTATTATTATTATTATTATTGTTATTGTTATTGTTATTATTATTATTATTATTATTAATAGTATTATTATTATCATCATTATTAAGGTCAAAACGTCCTTGTTTAAAGATGTTCTCTTTGCAAACTGGACTAAAAAGATTCTCATCCGCCTGTCACGATTTCAGGCCCACCATCAGTACCAAGAAAACCAAGGAAATGTTTCAGCCTGCCCTAAAAACCCATAACAAAAACCTAACATTACAGTGAGAGGGCAGAGACTAAGCTTCACTCCAAACTACACTCTCATGTTGTGCAAACTTCGATGCCGAAATGACCAACAGGATTGTGAAAAAACTGAAGAAGACAGTGTTGGAGCGCCAGAGGCCTCTCGTGGAAAACCAAGATCAAAGTTTACAGAGCAGTTGTTCTGACCATACTCATCTATATGGCCGTGAGATCTAAACCATCTACAGGTGGCCTCTTCGCCTTCTTTGAAACATAATCATAAACATCATAATCTTAACAAAGACTTCATTTAGGTGTCAAGTCTTATAGCGGGCCAATTGCCAACTGATTGGGAACACCGTCTTTGCAGCTCTAAGGTGGACGGACACCTTTCACATGGCAGACACACACACATAAACACAGAAAGGTCTACGAGGGCCAACGTTTAACGTCCTTACCCGGGAAGACATGAAAGTCTAAGCTGAGGCCTTAGAAACAGCAAGAATTTCAAGCGGTGTTACAATCTTGCGCAAAGCTCAAAGACGATGGAGGCTCCAAAATCAACTATATAGACCACGGCAAACAGCAGGAGGTCGGTGCAAACGCTGCAATGACTCCCTCACACAAGCTAAAAGATTTCAACATTGACGTCTCAAAATGGGAGAGCGAATCCGCTGACAGATCTGCCTGACGAGGCCTGATATAAAGGAGCCGAACGGTTAAAGCCTCAAAGAAACGCAGGAGGCAAAAAGAAAGAACTGAAAAACAGCCAACACGTTCCGATTCATTAATGCCAAAACTGTGGGTAGAGCCTCAATGCCCGAATCTGGGCCTAAAATGGCCACTCACGGATACACCGTTACCTAAACCATTTGCTGTCGTGGCCATACTACGACACTAAAAATTTAGTATAAAACCTTTATGAACAACAGGTTGTGTGATTTATGTACTCAGCTTTTCTTGAATGTGAGGGTACAATTTTTTATTTCAAAACAGACATATTTTGTAAAACAAGTTAAATTAAGAACAACAAAATTTAAAAGACTGTTTCTTTGTTTTTCCATAACCCTAAACTTTTCAACTATTGCATCTTAATTTTTTTTGTTCAAAATTTGTTCTTTGATTCAGTAACTTATTCAGACCGACATTATAGAAATTGTAATGAAGTCTTATGTGAGAAATAAAAACTACAAAGCTTTTGCCAATCAATCCTCGTAGAGCTCTATTTAAAGTAAATTGTATAGAAATTGAAGTAATTCGCCAAATAAAAAACGAATTCAATGCAATGAATTAATTATGAGTAAAAACACCATAAAATATAAGTGCACTGGTTAGTAATGGTAATTGAAATAAATGGAGTGCAATTTGGTTCAAAACTAAAATTGCTCAACACAAAGTTTAATTATCACTTAATTATATCCATTTTGAAATCTAACACATTGTACAGTAAAAATATATTATATATTGTAAAAATATTGTTTACAACTGGAAAACTTACAACTTTTCCATTTTGCCTGCAACTTGCCAGAGTTGACCGTAACATTTCGCCTTTTAGGCCCTGATTATATGAGACGTTCTGGCCCGGTTAAGCGGACTGAAAACTAAACCTTAGCCCGGTGTTACATGTAATCGCGAGCCAAATTTTTACAGATTTCATGGGGACAGCCGGGATTTCGTTAGAAAAACTAAGCCCGCTCAATCGGGCCAGCCCGTTCCATGTAATCAGGGCCTTAATTCTGTTACCTAAAATGTTTTCTACAATCTGATTGGATGTTCAAGATGACGCGATTTAGAGCTCAAAATGACCCGATTTAGGCTGAAATCAAGCTGCTAAGAACCAATCAGATTGCAGGATTCACTCAGTAGTGATTTCAACATGGATATAAATTAATTGGTCTAATTATCAATTGCTGTTGTAGTACAACAAATCTTATGAAAAATATAACAAAACTTCCACGGAATTCGTTTGGATTTGTGCTTTAACGAACAAAATTAAATTCTTAAAAAAGCAAATTTGCGGGGAGGTTTTCCGGTAAAATGATCTCACCGTTACCTCAAGGCTCAAAGCTTTTGTAGCCGTTGGTGTGGCATGTAGACACGAGTGTGGAGTAAACTACTCTATGTTTCACAGTCATGCACATACTTTACATGCCATATCATGAAGTATATAAAGCTCTCGGTATACGCGGTAAAATACGTTTCTTCTTACCCCTGATCCAGGAATGCCAAGCGTGATTAAAAGTTTCGTTTATCTTTACAGTAAAAAATATAACGTAATAAATATTTCTTGCTAAAAATACTTTTTTCAAATTATTGATTCGAACATCACTGACTGAACAAGATATTTTTATTAAAATTTTCTACCTAAAAAAATATAGTAGTTTCTTTGAAAAACTTCTATTAAAGTTTACTAAAACAAAAGCTTTAGCTAGTAAACAATTGCGAAAAATATATTTATGACAAAAGTGCATGCTAGTAAATTTTGATAATTATTTTTTCAGTTGATGTATAATACCTCATTTTTTTAGAAACCACTCAAACTAGATAAACGTCATTGTAAAATTCTCAAAACTACAAAACATTTCCAATAATAGGCAATATGAATCGTGAATTGCCACCCGAAAGGAAAACATTTATTTTCGAAATGACATTTGAAGTGAATAATTATTTTTCTTGTGAATATATTTATTAAAGCGAGGAAAAGGTATTTGTCTTCAAATATTAATTGGGCAGCTGAGTTAGACTAACGACTGTTTCTTTATTATTGCTTAAGAAAGGTTTTCGGCATAAGCAGATAAACTACTGTTAATTTCACAGTTGTTCAGAGAGATTTTTCCTTTTTATAAATCCTTAATCACCATAAGAAAAATTTAAGAAAAAAAGCTGCAGCAAAAACTACAAAGAAATTTTAGACAATGCAAGAGACAAGTGAATATTATCCTCTGATATATGTTCTAAAGCAGTAATCATTAACCTCTAATCTTTTGCCTCTTTGAATGTTATTCAAACAAGTAAATGTTTTCTTTTGACAAGTGTGCTAATCTTTGAGAAAATTGCATTGAAATTGAAATTATAAGTTAATCATATAGAAAAACACATCTGCACCTTTGAATAATGCACACTGGAAGCCTTTTTTTTAAATCACTGTTAAAGGACCTTCAAGGACATTGACAAAATTTACTTTGAAATCCTGCATCAACAAAAAGTTGGCGCCCTTTTGAATTATACTGAGCTTGATAAAAAAAAATCTACTTGAGTTACAAAAGGACACCGCTCGAGCTAGCTAAATTTTAATACATTGTCGTTGAAGACCATTTTACCCCTGACTGTACTGATTAAGAGTTTAGTAACAGAAAAAAAAGAACTTATTTCGCGCACATGTTAATTGTATAAGTCCGAAGATAATATACTCAGCCAATAAGTTAGGACGTGTTGTTGTTAACACAGTATGCGTAGGCTTACAAAAAGATCAGAGGCTAAACTTATCAAATATTACTGGTCTGTAAAAAATTGGTTTAATCAAATTTAGAGCATAAATATACGCTTTTTTATTGCAAACAGTAAATTCTTCCGAGGCTCATTGTTTTTAATTTTTTGGTAATTTCATTGTTCTCTTCTTATTTCTAGCAGCATAAATTGAAAGAAAAACATTACAAAAACAATGATAGCACTGCAAAACCGGATTCGCTTTCACATTTTACTGTGCAAGAGCGAACCATCGCGGGACTTCTTATGTTTTATATTGTTTTTAAGCTAAATTTATATAAGATTAATAATAATAATATTAATAACAATAATAATAAATACTTTATTTAACGTCAATTGTGAAGGAAGTGGTTGCCTATTCTTCATAGCCAGAGCTAATGTTTAATCACTCGACGGCCCAGATCTTGGCGTGAAAGTCGAATCTGCAGAGGGAGGAAAACCGGAGTACCCGGAGAAAAACGGCCTTGAAGCCAGATTAAGATCGACAAATCTCAGCTTACATACCGTGCCCAGGAATCGAACTCGGGTCGAAGAGATGGGAGGCACGACTGATGACCACTATGCTAACCTGACTCCCTAATTAAGTCTATATATGAAATATTTTTATAGATATTCTGTGTTTCAGCCTGAGATTGTTCTTAGATTGTTCTTAATTTTGGCCTATTTGAGCCTCGATGTTCTCATAAAGTTGTTCTCACAAAAAGGCCTGTAACTTGTAAACACTTAAACTGATAATTTATCTGAACAGAAATAACTTTAATGCTGCTGAAAAAAAACTGCAAAACAGTTTCTGTTCATCATTTCAGTTTTGCAGTTAGTTTCAACTCCATTAAATTTAGTGTACCTTTGAAGAACAAATTCAGCAGCCACCCACAATAACTGAACAACGTAAGCAATCCATTATCGCTTTTCAAATAGCACACAAGATAAAAAAACTGCGATGCCTTGTAGTGGTAATCCGGCTCAGTATCAGTACACAGACAGTTTCGGTTTATCTATATAGTCTGTTATATAATAACAAATAATAATAATAATAATTGAGATATAAAAATTGATTATGCACATTTTCACCATAAACTAAGAGCACTATGAAGAAGAAGTATAGTTACTGAAATGAGGTGAAGATAACTGAGGACCTACCAACCACTTGTTCAACAAGTCTTAGGAAGCCTCGATCCTTTTATGTGAGAGTAAGGTACTCTACCGACTGAGGCATCCACGGGGTATTTGCAATATGAAACAAATAGTTGTTTGGTTCTCAAATCGTTTCAAATTATGAAGTGTTAGCTGATTCAAAGCTTCAGAAGCCTTGTGACCCATCAACTCGGCGCTCGTTCCGCTTGGCTTCTTTGCTGTTCCTTTCACTGTCCTAAGTCGGATGAGGACGCTAATGGTTACCGAGGAATTACCTCCTAAGGATGAAAAGTTGAGTCAAATGTTCAAATATTAACAAAATGGCTTGACGAATTAAACGAAGTAACTTTTCCAAAAAGGCTGAGGCATTCGTTTTAATTTCTTTGCGTTAGTAACCCAGCCTTTGTCCTCATGCACTATAAAACGTCCTTTTGTACTTAAGATCTAATTGTCCTTCGCACAAACTCTTTCTATTAACGCCTTGTAAACGAAGTGAAAATTATTATAAAGTTTTTAGAATTTAGTCTCCAGATTTCAAATCTGATTTGAACTATCGACGTCACTCGTCGGTGAATAAAACAATGTGGGCTAACGTTGGAATGACAATGCTCAGTTAGTATATATAACATGCTCAAAGCTAGCTAATGGAACACTTTTATGTGAATTGTTCAATTTATAACTTATACTGCCATTGTTTTACGCGACACACCTTTTCAATAGATTGTATATACACCATTGGCATTGGGACAGGATATGAAGTCTTCCAAGTAATAGCATAAAGCGTTATTCAAAATGATAAGTTTTTGTAAACGAGGCCAGGACACCATTGAGTAGCCTGAATAAGTTTCATTTGCAACAATTCAACTAACTGGCTTTCCAGTTTCTGAAATAACTTTATTACCAATACAAAATTGCGCTCAAGTTGAATTCTGGTGGCAAATGGGATTTCTGATAGCGAACGGCATTATCTTTTAGAGATAATATATTATACTTTTACATTTTGACTAGAAAGAAATGCTAAAGAGCTGACTGAAATTGTTTCCAAACTTTGTCACATAATAGAAAAAGCATGCTCCAGATGATGCAATTGTAGGTTCTTAAATAGTCGCATGTTGTGTTAAATTTGTTCAATAAAAAATGCATTTTATCCGCGCCAACTTAATTATTTGTTTGCTTCCTGTAAGACTTTCATTTGAAATATCTTTAAAAAAAACAAATTCGCATTTTGGCTTGAAGGCAGTGTATGAATGCCTATTTACAGCTAGACAAGGTTTCAGGAGCAAAAACGTTTTTCTGTTTTGAAAGCCGTGTAGCGTAACGTTAACAGATTTCATGAACCTCTGCACACTAACGTGGTGTTTTATCAGCTGAAGGCAGCCAGCTTGAACTTTTGAGATAGAAAAAAGATTGTAAATGAAAAGAATAGGAAAGAAAATTGGTTAAAAAGCTTGCCTTAAATTTATGGTTCAAATAGGTTTGAACACCTATAACACCATTTTTTTCATTTACAATTTTTTTTTGTAATTTTTAAAAGTCTGGAAAATGATTATAAATCTATATCACTGATTTCCTTAGTTAACAAGGAGAAACAGCAGTTTTGTAAAATTATTCCAAATTTAAGAAAAATGTATGAATACAAATCTTGCTCAATAAACTAAATGTACAAGCATCTGCCTTTTTATAATTTATCATTCATAGGTAAGGGACCGACAAAAAATGTTTGAGGTATTAAAGTTTAGAGCAAAAAACAAACTGAGTTGAAATCGGGTAATTTATGCTGGCATGTTTTAAAGTCAGTTTAACTTCAAGTGTTCTTCTAGAAAAAGTATGTCAAAACATAAAATAAAGTGCAGAGGGTTAGAATTTCACTCTTTGTTGAAAGAAAGATGCTAACAATCAGCTCCTTTAAACTATCAGGAAGATTAATTGTTTTTCTTTTGATAAATGAATTGGTGGAATAAGAAGAAAGAGGAAAGGGATGACTGCTCAGCTAGTGTGTAAAGCCGAAAGAAATTATTCAGAAATTGAGCTATAAACTCCCACAAAATCTAGGGGAAATTCTATTATCAGTGTAAACTAAAATAGAAACTTACCCTGAAAAACATTATTAATTGTTTTGACAAGAAACAAATAATTAACAAAATTTAATGAATAAATACTATTAAATATTTTCTATATAACGCAACCAACTTCAAAAGCCCGAAATTTTGATGACACTAATAAAAGCTGCTGTCCTAAGTTTACTTAATAGGGACAAAATTTATGTGATCTCAGCTGTTTTGTCAATCTTTTAAATAATAAATATACTAACTTCCTCTTTTTTAAAACAGAATGAAATTATAATAAAAATACACACACGTTTATACCGTTGTTTTCATCTTCTATATATAATACCTTATCTCTGGAGACAAGAAAACCTTTCCATTTTACAACATTTCTTAAACAAATGCACTGAATTGAATTCTTATTTACAGCCTTAACTGAACTAATATCATTCAGAATATTCATGAAGACATCAATTTTAGTTTAACCAACTGCTCAATCAATATCTAGGAAAATTGTTTGAAGTATGAAACCTGTTCTCACAAAATCCATTGGATAAACAAAAAGCAGTCCTCAATCAAGGTAACAGTTTCGATCATTGGAGACCAACAGTGGAAATGACCATAAAAAGAAGAAAATGAAAATAGATGTTATCAATTCTTTTCCTTTTTCCTATACTGGCAACTCCAAATGTATCATTTCATTAAGAAAGGTTTTTATAAAGAGTTCTAAGCAACATTGATATAGTGAAAGAATCGCGAGACATGTGCTAGCCGTTTCTCACGACCAAGTTTTCGGCTAAAAAATGCTTTCTCTAAAGTGCTGTGGTAGATATAGAAAATTTTTATTAAGAAATTAGCTCATGAACTCATGGATTATCATATTTTGAGCTTCCGCTTTGAAGTTGCTCTATATTTTCTTTAACTCATCCACTTTTAAGAGAACGTTTTCGAATTGGTTACATTGCCTTAGGCATTTTTCTAGAGTCACTGCTACTTTTTTTGCATGTTTAAACCAATTAACATCAATCTTAGGCTCTAAAACGTTTAACAAAGCTGTTTTACTTAATTTAAACGGTGAAAGAGTCCCCAAATTTATAATCCACGAATTATAGAACTGGGCTTTATGCAATTTTTGACCAAAACGAAAACTCAGATTGCTTCTGTCAGTGCTGCTCTGAGCCTGCATTTAACGAACATATTTTTCAGTGAAATATAAATTGTATTTAGAAGTAATATGTGTAAAATGAATAATCATCATCGTAAGGTAAAAGGAAAGCTGACGCTTCGAGCGTTAGCCTTGCAAAAAAAGCAAGTTGGTAAAGTTTCGTTTCAGTACCTGGAATACTTGTCATATGTAATATATGCACTTGCGCGGCTTCGAGTATGTTTGTTGAGAAAAATATTAGACCTTACTTTAATAGCTGATCCACTCATCAGTGTATACACTTCCTTATGAGAAAAATACAGCTATAAGCATTTTGCAGGTCTCAGAGTAAATTTAAAATGTGTGTTTAGCTAGAAATCAACAAAGCATTCTTTTTCACAGCTCGTATGAGGTTGGTATAAACAGACATCATATTTAGTCCCGTAGGGAAGTTTTCACAATTCATTTACAAGTCTTCTAAATAATTCTTTGTGGTGAATGCACATGGGAAGTCAGTTTGTCTTCCAGTCAATTCAACAGCTGCTTGACTGCAAAGAAAAGAACGTAGTATCTCTTGCTAGCATAAATAGATCAAAAAGTACTTTAAAATAGAAACTAACTAAAATCAGTTTGCCATAAAGCGGCAAATCTTATCAATGTATTCATTTTGAAGATTAATATCTAGCAATTGAAAATTCAGTGAAAAATGTTTGCAGTATTGAACAGCAGCTTGTTAACATGCACGAAGCGAGTTTGATTGATAATCATATCATACAGTTACGAAGTACAGTGAACTTTCACACCTGAAAATACAGTACTCGTGTTGCAAGGTGGAAAGCAGCGTAGGTGGTTCCTCATTAACAGTTCTACAAATTTTACACCATAGTGAGAAGACTTGTCGAACTTACGTTTCAATCTAGTCCTTCGTCATTTACTCGGAAAAGGACAAAATTTCTTTCCCCTACGGTGTTCTGTAAAAACACTGATGGCAGCGTTCCATTTATGAAACGATTATTTTGCTCGGTGTAAAACCATCAATAACTGAAATACTGGTAGAATAATTAATTATTAGGAAACATGAAGCACAACGCAATTTTGTTATGCATGTAAATGGTAAACTGGAATTTCGCACATCAGTCTATCCTCATTGGTGGAGTGTGTAAAGGTACTTTAAAACGATACCTTACTCAACAATAAAAAGCAAAATAGAATTAAAATGACAAAAAAGAAGAACAGCTTTTCGCAAATTAGAAAGCCAGATTAGTTTTAAACTATGCTAAATTCTATATTCATATATAGATTTAGAGTTTTTTAGATTTTTTAATTTTAAATTTTAACCTTTGTAACTGAAGAAGGCAGAATTGCCGAAACGTTTCTAAATTTACATATGGACCTGTGAGAGCTGCATTAAAAACGCCTTAGGTTTTTCTGCACGAAAGAATTACAAATTAAACTTTTATTGTTTAATAAAATTGACCAAATTAAACGGTTCTTATTAAGTGGCTAGTGTGAAAGTATTTACATGGCGCATTGCAGATATGTCGACATTAAATAGCGATTAAAACACATGTTTATGGAAAGTTGTTTTTGTTCTCTGATTTCCAAGATCAGGGAAAACCAGTAAACAAAATAAAGACAAATAGAACACAAAAATGAAATGAGTGATCAACTCTGCGATGCCATCTCTGAGGTAAAGTGGCCGGCTTATCCGATTACTAGGGGATTCTCATGTTTAGGCTTAAAACTTGGTGAATTGTTTAAAATGTTTACCTTCTCGACAGATGTTTTAGTTTGAAGTCAGATCAAATAGCAGTTGTGGATTGGTAAAGCCCTTTTTCCGATGCAACATTGAAGATTAACTTTGGGCTTTTCAGTTTGTCTACACAGCTGTAGCCTGGAATTAAAGCGAGTCTTTATTAAGAATATGATTCAAAATAAAGCAGCCTATGTAGTTTGAGCAAGTTAAAGAGTGTCTGGGCACTTTACTAATTAGTTGGTGCCTTCTGGTTGGATGCACACTATAAACTTAATGAAAACACAATATCTGTAAGAGCTTTCGGAGACAAATTATTTTCAATTTAGTTTTGAATTTTTCATAACGCTTAATAACATTGATAAAGCAGTTCTTAAAAGTAAGAAATAAAGAGATATTTTTAATTCATTTTTTGTAAAACATATTACAGGACTTGGTGACACTAACATTTCAGGTACACCGCTCCTAAGAACTTACACACAACAAAAAGTAATTGAATGTCAAACAGGCAATCAAACTTTGCTTTAATAGAGCGAATTATCTCTATCTGTCTCTAAATTAAAAAAAAAATTGAATAATGAAAAAGAATTATCTATCGTAGCTGGATTATCCGCCTTTGAAGTTTGTCAATCTCTATGAAACGCTTTAAAATTGTCAAGCCTTTAAATACAATACGCTATCAAGTGTCACCAGGCTGATTTGTAAAACAATGAAAAAAAACCTTGACTTTGCTTCTAGTTACAGGAAAAATAAATTGGTTGCAGAAACTGTCATAAATAACACTTTGCCCTCAATATCTTAGACCGAGTGAGACCTCTAAAACTATATTTATTCAGATTACAGATTTTCTGTTTAGTTTGAGAAAACGAAAGAGCCCATGCATAGTGAAGGTGAAAATAAACAAATCTTGGCCGCTTTAGTTTCATGCTAATGACAGATAATAGAAGATATAGCACAAATGATGTATTCTGACAAGCTCGTTAAAAGGAGCTTTGTTCTTCATATAACTTAAACAATATCATCTTTACGAAAACGGGCAGTTTTGTCAACAAAGAACGTGGCCCACTTTCAACATACAAGTCTCAATTAACGATGCGTACTGGTTGTCTAGGATGTGTTATCACGGCATGGTAAAATACACAAACACCTTTACTTAAGGACCGCAAAGAGAACACAACATCTTCACTTCTGTTCACAACTACGTAAAGGCTACATGTCGGAACTTAACAGTCGACAAGCTGAAAAAAGAGAGAATATGCTTCCATGTCCGTTCTCAAAGGACCAAGTTGCCTCAGTTTGTAAATTCCTGCAAAACAACGGTGAAATTGAACGCTTAGGAAGATTTCTCTGGTCGTTGCCAAAAGGAGATGAAGATATTCAGAACAGCGAGACAATTTTGATCTCGAAAGCGGTCGTGGCTTTTTATCACGGTAACTTCAAAGAATTGTATTCCCTCCTTGAAGGTAACAAATTCACCAAGGAACATCATGAGAAGTTACAGTGCTTATGGCGTACGGCACACTACCTGGAAGCCGAAAAGCAAAGAGGAAGACCTCTCGGAGCTGTAGGAAAGTACCGTGTGCGCAGGAAGTACCCTTTGCCTCGGACAATCTGGGATGGGGAGGAGACCACATATTGTTTTAAAGAAAAATCTAGAACCATTCTGAATAAAGCGTATAACGACAATCCGTACCCCACTCCCCGCGAGAAATACGATTTGGCAAAGATGACCGATTTAACTGTTACTCAAGTGAGCAACTGGTTCAAAAACAAACGCCAGAGAGTGCGAGCAGCAGAACTGCGTAAAAGGTACGTGTGTAAAACAAGTGAATTTAAAACAAATCAGTTCTCCTCATATTGATCATATAATATGATTGTTAATAAAAAAAGGCTGTTTTGATTTAAGAAATTATGGGGTTTAAAGACAGAACAGACAAATGTTTTTTATGTTTATAAAACTAGCAGTAATCACATGAATCGTACCAACTATCCTCGATCTGATTCCAAATATTAATTGTTTTCATCCAAACACATCAGCATTACAGTTCTGTTTCGGTTTATTATTTACAATAACTTAACATAACTTGAAACAATTTTTTTAAAGCAAACTTAAAACTGAATTTTTATCTTGAAAGACAAACGGTTTCCTTCCTGGCTTAGTAATAAAAACCACGTAAGAACAAAGAAGAAAAATGGGAAAACAAAATTGTGCAAACCTTCACCTTCTTAAAATTTCAAAGAAGCTTAAACAAGAGACAAGTTTTTTAAGCCAAGCCTTTTTGTTAGTGGATTACGTAGACTAAAGCAAATAATAACAATGACAAATAATTGTTGTTATTAAAGAAAACAAGTTTAGCTAGTAAGAATCTAGTGCACATTTGTAAGTGTAGAAGATGTAGAAGCTAAAAGAATATACATTCTTGACTTTACCACGTCCTGTCCGTGTCGCGCTGCAGAATGCCGTTACAATGTGCTTCAATGAGAACATTGTTATTATAATGATCAGTTTCATTTCAAGTGCACTCTCGCATTGCTCATAAAGTATCGCCTTTTTGTTAGTTTTCACATCGTCAATGCATCTGTAGTATTTATACAAAAAAAATAAAAACGTTTCATGTAGTAAATCTAATAAATCCTGCAACTGGAAACCTTGCTAACCAAATATATTTATAATCATCAAAAAATATATATTTAATTCTGTACAATTTCCTTGTTACTTGCATGGTACTTAAATATTATTGTTAAAGAAAACTCATATAGCAACGGTTTCCACAATTAGATATTTTAGAATATTTGCATATGTATATACACAAAAGACGTCTTGTGACTTCTGTTCAAAGACTTGTTAAAAAAGCATAAAAGTATCCTTTCTTATGTTTTTATAGTTAACCTAACATGTCGGGAACCTTTTATTCCATGCATTAAGACATAAGGCAAATAAATTAAGAGAATTGATATTTAAAAAGATCTTTTAAAAACACAACTTCAGACCCACGCGGAATATCATGGCTTGTGAGATTTTTTAGCAAAATGGTTGTCTATTGAGACATAGACAACATATCAGCTCAAAAGAAGGGAAAAAACCAAATATATCGATTGCAAACGTTCTTGATTACAAAAGACTTCACACTTCAAAAACCTTGTTTTTATGATACTTAGATCATTTCGAGTGCTAGACACTATGTTACAAAAACACCGAAAACTTAACACCGCTGGCATAAGTGAGTGCGTGAATCTGCTTGCAATTTACTATAAAAAAGTTTGGAGTCCTTTTGTGCGTCCAAACTTAAAAAAAAGAAATATTTATCGGTTTTTTTTCTTTAGTCTTGCTGTTCAAACTAAGATGAAACACTAAAAGATAAAAACTTCAGAGCTGAGTCAACAAAGTTAGTTTTGCCACACCAATTTTATGCATTCGCAAATGGAAAATTTCATTTCTGTTTACTTTTAATTGTCAAAACCTAAAAATGTTTGTGCACCTGTCCCATGAAAGCTACCCCAAAATATTAGCTGATTGAAAACCTCCCCTGGTAACAGATGAGAAATCCCTGGTACGGCAAGAAGACTTTTTCCAAAAGAAAAGTACTTTTTTTAACGATTTACAAATTTCCTATTAAACGATTACTGAAAATAATTAGACCACAAATTTTCATGGATATATAAGTCTAACAAAGACTTGGTCATAATTTACTATTTTGATCAACTTTTTTCTTTTTTTGTCCTTTTTAATTTGCATTGTAACTACTGCCAAATTAAAGAAAATGGCTATTTCCGAACAACTTATAATGGGCTTTGTAATTTGTTGCCAAAAAAAGTAAGGACGTATGAAAAATATACATAGAGCGGTGACCAGGGGTGATATCAGTTAGCAATGTTTAATTTACAATGAACATCGCCTTGTAGCTAGTTTATGGCAGTGCTTAGGTTTGGAGCGTTTTCTCAGCTGTGAATGAAGGTCTAAAGAGGGAAACAGTCAATTCTGAGACTTTCTAATTAAAGCAATGACCATTAAACTTTTAACCTCGAATTGTCTAAATTGCATGTTGTACGTGTTATTACTCATCTGCTCATTTCACTTGAATTATTTAGTGCTCCAATATTAAACTTTGAGAAACAATTATATCTACAGAGAATATCGAATACTTGAACATTTAAAACCATCAGTGTAGGATATCTATCCCGCTATCCTATCTGAGTCCGTACCCTCATAAGATACCGTCACAACAGCTGTACCGTAAGGCGCGAGGCGTTGAGGTAAATATTACCTATACTAGTGCTAAGCACAGACCCTGGTTTGACACCAGAGTGTTGGTTCAGTCAGGAACTGAAACCGAGCCTCCTAGCAATTAAGCTAATTAGGCAGCAGTTATTCAAAAATAGAGGAACACTGAAAAAAATGAAATCATTTGCTGATTTACTGCGTTTGTTTGATAACCAATTTGGAAACTGTTTTAGACAGATTTAACACTATCTACTAAAAAAATATTTGAAATTGAGTTTTACGGATTTTACGAAAAAAAAGGTTTCAACGTAAACGAAGAAGTTTTAAATCTCTGTAAAACGTTCTATTGAGATTCATTTTGTCTTTTTTGAGTTTTTGAGAACTTTTTTCCCCAATGATTTTCCTTCGTTAATGATGAAATATCATTTCTAAGTACATAACATCATACGGGAGTAAGCAAAACTAATCAATATAAGTAATAATATAGTCATTCTACATATGGTATTATGCTCTATAGAACTATGTATTATGTGGTATTCTGCTATATCACATTACGTTACGCTAAGTTATGTTACGTTACGCTACGTTAAGTTACGTTACGCGAGTCACACTACACTCCTATTCATTCTTTATTATTTTTTTGATTTCTGTGTTATTCTATTTCAACGTAATATGACATTTCAATCATAAACTTGCTTTTAAATTTAAAATAACAAATTGTTTGTTTAAACTCAACTCTAGCTTATTGAAGTTCGTTTTTAAGGCGCACCTTGCAATGCATATTGTTTATTAAATGGGTTAAATACTTTTAGTTTTTATAAAAAATATATAAGAAAAGTTGACACACAACGAATAAATTGAATAAATTGAATTTCAAGTAACTATATTTCGATCGGCCA
>JAOBRB020626549.1:0-18131 GCA_027575285.2 Zoanthus pulchellus | reverse complement strand
ACATAACGGCTAACAGAATCCCATATAATTCCAATACTCCTTCATTTCGCGTTTCACGCTCATGAATGAGTAAAAAGTTATTGAAGTTTGATTTTTCCAGTTATTATTTATTGGAGATAAAGTGACTTCAGTATTGATGTTCGGATTTTGTTTTCAGTTGTATTTGTATCGGTAATCATACGGTTTCGAGTTCAATTTGAAATAAATTTGCACGAGTGAGTTTTTCATTAAGCTGAAGTTGCACGCGCTGCTTCGGCATGTGCAATTTCAATTTTTTGAAAACTTCTCACAAGTGCAAATTAATTCCAAATTGAACGAGAAATGGTGAATTTTAAATCAACCACCCCCATCATTGTTGGTATATATCCACAACTATTCACCTCCCCTTTGGGGGATAGTTTTAAGTCTCACCTAATCAAGATGAATTCAACTACTTTTAAAGCCAAAACGTAAAAAAGTAATGTTTTTAACCTCTCCCGTTCCAAGGAAATAATTGTAACCATAGACATTATTCCATTAACCGCCGTCGGGTTAGAGTCGTTTGTAAGATGCCAGTCTATCATGCGGGAGGCTCGGGTTCGATTCCCGGCGATACCAACAGGGTCTTAAAATAATTGAAGAGAAAAGTGCTGCCTTTTCTCTAACATTTGCAAATGGTTAAACTTTCGCGCCTTCTCGGATAACGACGTTAAACCGTAGGCCTTCGGGGATTATATCTGTGTTTATGTTTCTGTTGCAATGTGAAAAGTCTCCGTCCACCTTGATGGTGTTTCCCAATTAGTTAGCCTTTGGCCAGCTAGAAAGACTTGACACCTAAATAAAGTATTTATTATTATTATTATTATTATTATTATTATTATTATTATTATTATTATTACCCTATCTTTCATGATGACCTTCGATATATATTCCCAGCCAGCCTTGATTCTAAGATCATTGTATAATATCTGATAATGCTGTTGTTGTAAACAACGATAAACTATAATGCGTAACTGCCTTGTTGCATCATTTCCGTGAGCCATATTCTAGATTTATGATACATTGTTTAGAACAGTATTCATTCTGTGTTTGCATAAGTAGTTTGACGAGAAATGCTGCAGGTTTCCGTAGTAGTTTAAATGTGGCAGGGGACTTGTTTAGAATAGGATTCATTCTGTATTGGCATAACTAGTTTGACGAGAAAATGCAGCAGGTTTTCGTAGTAGTTTATATGTGGCAGGGGACTGGTTTCAGCATAGTATTCATTCTGTATTTGCATAACTAGTTTGACAAGAAAATGCTGCAGGTTTCCATAGTAGTTTAAATGTGGCAGGGGACTGGTTTAGAATAGTATTCGGATTCTATATTGCTGAACTAGTGTGACAAAAAAAATGCTGCAGGTTTTCGTAGTTGTTTAAATGTGGGAGGGGCCTGGTACCTGTGACGTACTGTACCAGCAGTAAGGCATCCTTTGCTGTCGTTCATTTTTTACAAGGAAAAACGACATCGAATTTTTAAACTCAGAAAACTAAAATGCTGTGTTGATGATGTTAATATTCAGCCGCAAGTTGCTCAACTACCTTCTTTTACGTCATCGCACCAGGACTTCATAATGACATTAATGCTCTGCCAAAAAAGCCACAACAGTCCCCAAACTGTCTCATTTGTACGTGTCAAGATTAAAAACACAGAAACCTTGCAAAACTGCTCATCTACGTCTATACGACAACCACAAAAAGTAGCCATATTGGAACTTGAAAAAGAAAAGCTCATTTTGTAACACTGAAAGACAATAGAATACTTAACACTCCTAGTAACTTAACGTACAGTGGCTTATTGGCAAACACTGATCGCCTGTACTCATTGTTTTCATTCTTATCTTTTCAGAGGGCTTCAACTATAATCTTCTCAAACTCTTTGGTTTTACATATGAAGAAAAACCAGAAGACACTTTAATGGAAAATTGAAAATATGAAACCTTTGAGTCTCGGATTAGTGGAAGTGCAAGTTGTGTCGCCGTGATTCCTGCTTGTGAAATTCAAAGTACTGTTTACATCCATCTTACATCGTGCTACTACCACAAGGTTATTACGTAAAAAAATCATCATTGTAATACTATAACTTATAGATAGGTAGTTGGGTGTTTGAAATTTTGATGGAAAATATTTATTCAACCAAAACAATTATAAAGTTGAAGGAATGAATGATTGAACGCTTATCTTTGTGTGTGCTTCAGTACGAGGCCATGTAATGTTCTGTTTATTATATAGATACTGATGAAATTTCCACATAAAAGACAACTTTTTTATTCATTTTCGAAAGAGTAAGTATGCTGGTAACCGTGGCCACACCAATAACCTCACACGTGAAAGATGCGCGCGGTGAAGATATGATTTTAAAAGCAAAAGGAGAAATCCTGGGATTTCATCAATTTCTATATAATAAACAGAGGAATTACATGGGCGCACGGAGATACCGATTTTATCTTCAAGTGCATGGTGGAAAGATCTCACAATTGAGAGAAGGAAACGAGTGAGTTCTTTTCACCACGAGAAATATAGGGTTAGGTTAAGGTTTAGAGTTGGATTTATTTTTTACTGGTGCACTTCCGCTCGTCTAGTAAACTAGTCGCGTGCTGTATTTATTCTGCAAATTATACCCGCCGCCAATACACGTGTAAATAACTTTCTATCTTGGAGCAATTCCCTGGGAACGAGTATATGCTGATTTTAGATCTGTTGATTTCGTTTTTTGAATGATTAAAGCTAGCGCTGTTCCACTATTTTCATAATTAAAACAATTTAGATGACTGTTGTTAATAAGCCAGGGCTGGTTTCCGCAATAGCTTCATACAAAACCGTCAACTGCAAGGAGACGGGCGGGATTGAAGACCTGATTTTTATTATAACGTCAAAACAGAAGTGAGTTTGTATTTTTGTATTTATTGAGAATAAATTAATCGAGCATCCTTAAATTATTTATGGAATTGAATTTAAGCTTTTTTTGCAATTTGGAAAGGCAGCTAGCTCATGTTTACAACTACCGGAATTCTTTGCGAGATTATCTCGTGGTTTACGTTAAGGTGCCGTATTGGCTTCACTTATCTAGAAACTATATAATGCCACGTTTTCATGTACGGTCATGTCACGGTCTCAATCTGTATGTCTGCTGTTGTAACTAGCGTTCCTGACTACAGAAATTGGTTCAAAACTTAAGGCCACTCTCTACCCTATGGGCGTTTTTTCGCTTCTTTTAGTGACATTTTGGATGATATCTCGATGATTTTTCTGAAAATCGAGAAAACGATCATTACTTTACAGATTGAAAAAAAAAAGAAAGCCTCGTAAGTATTTTCAGATTTTCGGATGAGATTTGTGGGGGGAGATAGGTTTTTTAAATGTAGTTTTTAAGTGAAATTTGAATTTGGGTGAATTTTAGTGAAGTTTAAAATTATATTTTAAAGTTAATATTAGATAGAAAATCGCCAAACCGTCCTCGAACCAAGTTGGACCTTCGCATGGTCTGGTGGGACGGTTATACACCAAATTCTTCACAATCAAATACTTCTCTCAACTTACACACTCTCCACCAAAATTTAGGGTAGAGAGTGGCCTTAAGCAGCTATTTAAAATGTGAAAGAACCGAACAAGTTATATTTTCTTTTTTTCTAGTTTTTGTTCTAGTTTCTGCTTTAAGCTGCAATAATATGGAACCGCCCAGACCGGTTGAGCGTTTGAAGTTTTTCCTTGTTATTCGCAAAAATGTTAGTGAAAAATTTCCGCTGATATTTTGCAGGAAACAAGGAACCGTAAGCATCGAGGACGCGAACGTGAACAATGACGGCTTCGAAAAATCACCTTTTTGGTTAACTTCTTATTTCTTTGCGCGAGTCATTTGGCGTTCTGTTACTTTGCTTTAAACTTTGTGAATAGAAAAGCGATTAAATGTTTCTTCGTAAAGCTAAGCAATAAGAGGATTTTTGCTGTTAAGTCGACGTTATCTCGACAACTCCAAAAATGGTGTTTTCACGTTCTAATTTTAATTACAACTCTGTGCAAGTGCTCCGCTGGGTGCATTCCAACGTGCAGTTATTGTATTGTCTTCGCTGCTTAAAGTCCCTATATCGCTTTTTTTATTGATCTTTAAATGAAAACTATTGACATCTATGATCTCAAAATTTGAATGACCGATGTAAAGTTCCGAACCTAAGTATAGTTTTTAATCAAAAGAAGTTAGGAATTCAAATTTTGACCGAGCGCAGGGGACTGGTACCTGTGACGTAGCAGTAGGTAGACGTCCTTTGATGTCCTTCGAATTTTAGAATGAAAAACGTGACAAACAAATCACTTTAATATCAATTTCTCAATTTTTCGCAGTGTTTTAAACCGTAGATGAAAAAAGTTTTGTGTTAAAAGTGTTAGAAGTGAACCGGAAGCTACATAAGTACCTTCTACTACGTCATTACCCAGGACTTTGCAATGGAAATAATGCTCGGTCAAAAACGATAGCTGTCCTGAAATTGTCTTAATTTGCACGTTTCAAAACTCAAAAAACGTAACAAGAATTGCTAAAAACGTTTTGATCTTATAATTTTAGTATCAATGAAGGGCTCTACTTTTCATCTAAATGATAGGAAAATAAGCGATATAGGGACTTTAAACTTCTAATGCTCTATCTTCGAATTCTCACAGTCTGGCATCTGTTGCTGAGAATGTGATTTTCTATATCAATTATCCATGAAGGGTTCTACTTTTCATCTAAATGAGAAAAAAATAAGCGATACAGGGACTTTAAGGTCCCTACAGTTTCTAGAAGTGACCTGCTAAGTAACTTTTTGTTTTATTGCTTTTGAGGGGCTTTTCGTTTTTTTAGTTGCCTGTTTCATTTAAAGAACTTTTATTATGATCGGATAAAATTTTGAAAGGAAAGCTAGTATCTGTTAGGGAAACAATAGAAATTAATATACTTTTCTTGCTTTCTCATATCTTTGACTTAAATGTTTTTTACTCAGTGATCAATTCTTAAAAAAGGATTCCTTTTTCGATTTGTTGACTTAATTAAATGTTTGTGTAACTGAAATTGAAAACAGTTAAAAAAAATAGTTCTGCAATTTTTGAAATAAAAAATAATTAACCTTTCGTCTGTATTGTGTGAACTAAAACATAGAATTTTAAGTTTTAACATGTGTTCAAAAAGCACGTTTGAATAATATAGCCATCTTTTTCACTGCTACGATCTACTCTAGACAGAAAAAGAAAAAGACTTGATTAACTTAAAAATACATTATGGGTTTATTGTTTAAAAATTGTAGTTATATCAGAAGTCTTAGTTTAATGCTTTCGAAAAATAGTTTTTTTACCGATACAGTTGTTTGTCCCAGTGTTCATGGTTTAACTAGTGAGAAATAGAAAGCGATTTTAAATAATTATTTATTATTAAATATAATTTAACCTTAAAGTATAATGTGGATATAGTGTGTTAAAAACGTTAGTTAGCATTTAAATGGTAATAGTTATTTTAATTGCGACCAAGATTGATTTTTTTGAGTTGTGAGGTAGGAGTCAAAATGTTTCTCCCGAGAAAATAAAGCCACTGGTAAATAGTAACACAAAGGCCAACTCCAACCTTATTCGAACTTTAAATTTACTCCTAATTCTAACTTAATGCGAAAAATCGCTGATTCATTAACTCGTATCATTCATAACAATGATTTCTCAGGGCAACCTTGTAAAATAGTTATGATATATCCGTTTAAATAATTAGAACAATTTAGGATTTTGGTGAAATGTTAGAAGAATATTGTAAATAAGTAAATGCACTAATAGTTGTAAAACACTTTCAGGATTAAAGATAATATTTGTTGCCATGTGTAAAGCTGTGATATTTTTCCATGAAACCCCAACAAGATGCAAGAATCTGCAACCACGAAAATCTATCGATTTTCGATCAATTTTGTACCCAGGTTCTATTATCCTCTAACGAAAAAACCTGGGTACGAGATTAAATTTTGGGCAAGGATATAAATTTTCCCTTGTTCGAAAACAAGATCCTTGTATTAGCATTTTAAATGCGTCTTTCGTTTGTTGGTCCAAGTATAGCAAGGAAAGAATTTTCGCTGGTATGCAACTCTTTTGTCATAGTTTATCGCAAACACCGTTACTATTTTCCTTTTTAATTTTTGTCATGGCGGAGAACAGATCGGATACGCGACATGTACCTACAGATACCGAATTGAATCCTTTTGAACGAATGTTCCACAAATTCAAATCATATGTCGATGGTAGACTTGCATCAAGCAATGTGGAAAGCACGCAATGCTTCGACAAATCTAATAGTCCAGACTCAGAAGCTAAAGTCTTCAAGAGAGAAACAGAAGCAGCGAAGCTAAAATACAAGAGCAACCAAAAACAGTTTATTTTCAACGCTTGTATTGAAGACCACAGCATCTACATTTTACAGTTGCTTAATGAAGGGAAATTAGTTGAAGCGTCCAGTACGGTGGATAAAGTCCTGCAAATTATACAAAAGCGGCAAAAGTTGATAAAATTGGCGGATAAGAGTGAAGGTGGTTGGATGGTGGTCGCTGAGTACGAGCAGGAAGAGTTAGCAGATGACTCGGAGGACGAAAAGAGAATATGTAAGGCGCAAGATGAAGCTGCCAGAAAAAAGAAGCAACTGACTCAAGCAAACAAAAGGACAAGATTAGACCGAGCTGCAGTTCCGACTAAAAATTTCGTGGATGAAGACAAACAGCTTTTTCGAGGTAAACTGTTACTTCATTCTGGCTTTCTTTGTTCCAAGCTTGCAAGCGCATAACAAGCTACCCAACTTGTAATTGTCTGTCTTTATTTAGTGTCCTTTTACTTCTTTATAAGTTAAAAAGAAAATATTTTTCATGCGTATGAATGTATTGAAGGAGAATGAAATCAAATATTTTTTCATAAGATTATACCTAAATTGTCATTACAGTTAAATTGTTTAACGGTTATACTTAAATTGGGTATATTTCAAGTCAAGTAATTAAGCTGATAAATCGAAGCATTGCGGAAAAACCAGCGATGATATTTTTGTTTCCTTTTTATCGTTATTTCGCTCGTGGAGAGCTATTGGGATCAGTTGACAAATCACGAGGTCAGGTGTGAAGACTATGTATTCGTGTAATAGTGGTCGAGAATGCTGTTATTCGGCTTCCAATGAAAGACGTTCAATATGTCACGTGATATTCAGGTGTTCGGTTCATGACTTCGTCGGCAAACCAGCACGTGTGGTTGATCACGCATACAGCATAGTAATCGATGAACAAAAGTCAAGATACAACAACTGCCTGACACAGTATCTTAGGGCCTACTTACATGAGATGCAGGATGAGTTACGTTCCGGGAGAAAAAAATTATTGTTTACACGAGCAGTTGCATCCCGGAATGCTGGAATGAAAATGACCTCGTCTCATCCTGTCCGGGATAAATTTCATCTCGCCCGGGATGAGATTCATTCCGCTTAAAAGTGACAAGGCTCATTAACGTATAGTTTTGTCCCGGGGTGAGAAAAGATGAGTGTTTACATGAACACTGTTTACATCCCGGGTTGTAATCTTATTCCTGTGCTTGGAACAGGGATGAGTTCAACCATGTAAACAGTAACAAAAAATGACTAAACGCCGGGGATAAGAAGTCCAATGTAAATGCCCCCTTATTCCACGAGCTTACCACAGGATACCATTAATCATCCTCTATTGTATACTTGTCAGAGCTAATAAAATGTCACGTCAAAACAGTACGCCTTTTTAGGACTGGGGCGAGAACTTTAAATAAGTTGCATTAAATAAATGTGGTCGATTAGGATCGCAGATCATTTTCTATCTTTAATGTTACCTGAAGCTTAATCTGGCAAACTCGGACAAAATTGAGTAATCTGATTGGAGACTGGAGTGGCTCTTTCAAGCTTTTCGACTTTTTACAACAAACGACCCTTCGTTTATAAGGCCATAAGTTTTTAATCTCTGCAGTTTTTTTTTAATTTCTAATTTCCGAGCTCGGAAACATCTGTTTATCAAATGAAAGTTGTAATCAATTTATAACTTACCCTCGACATGACCCTAAGGAGCACTCTGATTTGATAAAGTGGAACTCTTTACAGATCGCGTCCTTTGTTGAAATCCTTGACGTTGTTATGGGTTGATACCATTGGAGTTTGAAGTTTGGCCTCCATATTATTGGAACTGAAGTATTCCATCTCGATCTCCTAAAGGCACTAGCAAATCATACTGAAGATAGTTTGTAGTGAATTCATAATAGAGAGCTTTTATGCTATGCACGCGTTGAAGTTTCCCCAATACTCATGTTACGTTTCCTGCTTCGTAACAAATTACCTTCTTCTTTCGAATGCTCTGGTATCAATCGACTTGCCAAAAAGCACCGTAATTGGTCACATTCGATGATCAGCTGTTACGTATTGGATTACGGCACTGTTTGGTTTAACACTTTCATATATACAGTATCAATGTTTTGAAAGGCGAGTTGGTGGTATGACTTTGTCAAAGAAAGTTTCGATTATCAGAACTCATTTTGCTGGCCCAAATGGCCAATTGCGCACACATGCATTTGTAATCTATATTTAACTATTAATTAATTTTTCGTTACGAGTGCTTTGATCTATACGTAAGACACATACGCAAGGTTATGGTGACGCTAGTCTATCCTTAGATGTTTGTTTCGCGTGCGCAGAAACAAACTTTTTTTACAATGGTTGATTTTAGAGATAAATCCAGGAAGTCTGACTATTCGACAATCTACCCATAGGCGTCACTTCTATATATTTTTGCATTTATTTTTTGGCATTTTTTAACTATTAGTATTTATTTGCACTTATGTCCTGCGTCGAATGGCCTTGCTAGCTGCGGGCTACTCTTGTAAAATTATTTGTTTATAGTGTTATTTCTGTTTTGCAGCAAGTAATAACCAAACTTTTATTCTCTTATATTTTGCATTTGCGAAAAAATCAACCTGGACTATTCTGTTTGATTACAAAAAAATTGAAGTTCATCTTCTTTTAAGCAGGAAGCGTTTTTTTAAATTTTTTTTTTCACAAAAACAAAGTACGCGTGTCAAATATACATATTTGGCTTTTCACCTCGGAACCTGATGATAATTGCCAATCTATTTAATTCTAGCACTCACTGCGAACCGCGCGCATACTATATTTCACCATCTTGTTGACCAGTTGTAGTGTGTAGATGACATGCACGCTTTTTTATTAGAACAACAAGACTCAAATTGGCTGAAAATTAAGAACAAACTCGGGTTGAGGCTCCGAATACTGATCTATTAAAAATGTTTTACGTAAAGACCACTAAAATTCATAAATTAACATTGCAACTCTAAAACAAATAAGATTTCGTGGTATTTCACATTTATTCTTAAATGCGAGGCGCATTGTTTTGCAATACCTTGATTGCTTCTGTTATATTTTTGCGTTCGATGAAAGAGAACGCATTTTAATCAGGTGTGTTTTCGGGATGTCCCGCGGGATTCGGAAATGATATCCGGGCCGTTTTGAGCTTTTGGCCGCCATCTTGGGACGACACATTCGACCTCGATTTCATGTGGCTGCGTGTGGCATGGTGATAGTTGTGTTTCGGCATGCGCTAAACCAGTCCTGGACCCTTTTGTGGCTCGGATAGCCTGTGGTATCGGTAGGACGCTACCACAGACTACCCGAGCCGAAAAAAGTTCCAGGACTAGACTAAATCTACCGCGAAACGCATTTCAATAATCTATGATTATTGCTAGTTTAGAAATTAGAACAGAACTAAGAAAAATTTAAGACTAAAATCACGAAAAGAAATTAAGAATATCTAGTCTCGGATAAATTTTACTGCTTCTTACAAAAAGAAGCGTGCAGCCCGCCTAACAGCAGGCTTGAGCGGTTTTGACATGTATCTGGATGAATTTGGACAAAATATCTTTTTCGCTATAGTAAAATTAAATTTTTGATTATTTATTAAAAGAAAACAAAAAAGAGATTAGATGTTTTAAAAGTTCAAGGTGACTTCGTTTTTTTATCGAATTTGCAAAACATATTCTTTGGTTAAAAACATTGTGTTGTCAGTTGACGCAATAGCAATAAAGAAATAATATTAAAAGTCAGCAGAGAAAAGTATTAGTTACTGGATACAGGAGCACTAAAACACAAAAGAACAGAACTAAGAACAATTTAAGGCTAAAATCACGAAAAAAGACTTAAGAATATCTAGCCTCGGATAAATTTTACTGCTTCTTACAAAAAGAAGCGTCCAAGGGAGGGATTTAAGGGAGTCCAAACTTAACGTTTGATGATCACAATCGCATGCTTGAAATATATCTGCGATCTGTTGAGCGTGTAAACTCGTTCCTAGAGTCTATTGTTACCCTTATATCTCTCGTTTCCCGCCCCGCTGGATAAGTGTAACGTAGAGTCTGGGAAAGAGATAGTTGAGCGCGCCATGCAAATCTTGAAGGATAACGTGATATTATTTTTATCCCGTAGAGAGCTATTGGGATCAGTTGGGGAATCACAATGTCTGGCGTAAACAATAGGAAAATTTGTAATCGATTTCCGATCGTCTCAAGTTCGGCAGGCCGTTCATGTATTCGTCAATAGTCGTCGAGAATGGTCTTATTGATATATAGTTATTCGGCTACCGATGAAAGACGTTCAAGTGATATTTCGGTGTTTGGTACATGACCGTTGTAATCATCAAATAGCAATAGACAAGATAAAGCATCTCCCCGAAACAGTATCTCACTTACTCCAAGAGCTTACCATACCACAGGATATCTTTGATTTTTCCAATTCTGTTCAAACTACAAGCTTTTACATACTAAAACGGGTACTGCTTGATTTGGGAAGTTTACCGGAGATGAATTACTGTTTGTCTCCGACGAAGGACTAATGTCCGAAACGTATGTAGTAAGTATTCTCTTTTTATACGATGTCTAATTTACATATTTTTCACTAAATTGTTTCTTTCATAAACCATAGTTATGTATAAACTGATACTGATGAGCATTAAAGAACTGATTGAAAACTTGTGGGCGGCCTAAAGACGTCGCAACTTGTCGTGCTGCGGCGTCTTGCAACACATTGCTGAGAAAATTGCTTAGTGTAACAGACTATTTTGCTACTGTTTTATTTCCTGCAGCATTGCAGTAAGAAGAACTGATTTTATTTTCGCAACAAGTTTTAGCAACTTGCTACATCGTTGCACAATGTAGCAGAGCCTTTTTTTTCCAGCAGCGTCTTTTGCAAGTTGGTAAGCTACCTTTGGTAGACATATTGCTCCTTTCATCCATTTGTTCTTGGCTTACGATATATTTAGACTGAAATGTGCCATGTGTTTATCGCACTCTTGGTTTACATTTCCATTAAATCTCGAAATAACGATTTTGTTCGAAATAGCAACTGGTTTTTTTTAAACGACTATAAATTATTCTTATAAATTAAACCCCCTTCTTTTTACAATATCTTGAACATTTCATCTTTTGATTCCATGTATTTTACCTATCTGGGTTCAATTCAGATGAAATCACAAGCTTGTCACTCAGTATCGGGTTATTCATTGCTCAGTTTGAAGTCTCCAGCTCAAATTTCTAAAAGCCTCTGATTTATTATGTATTCTATACCCCTAGTGATGCAATGATATTCAATCCATAACCATAGCACATGCATATATACTCCGCAATTGGAAAAAGTAGTTAATGAATTAGTTTTGAAAAGATTAGCTTGAACAATTTAATTCAAGTTTCAACAGGAATTGAAACAACACATACTTTTACCTTGGGTATATATATCATAAAATTTATATGATACCATGCAGTTACTTCAAGAGGTATCATCTTAAAAACAAATCACGAGATATCAGAAAATATCACGCTATATCGGTTTAAAATAGTTAAGAGTAAATTTTACTAAATATAGGTTATAATTAGTTTATCTGCAAGTACGACTTGTGATTTCTTAAACCCTTAAAATGTGTGTGATTTGAAGAATTATTGTTTGTGTTAATTAAAAAGCCTATTCTAAGACTGGAAGGATGGTGTTGAAATAATTCTCAATACCATATTTAGTTATAGCGGGATATATTCATGTTTGAATATTCGATCAAATGATTTCATAGGTTATTATGAAATATAAATATTAAGTTATGTTCCCTGTCTTTATTTTAAATAGTAAAGTAATTGTTTTTTTGTAAACAATTTGGAGACCTTCGATTCCTGACGAAACGAGAGGCAATTCAAATTTGGCGCCTTTTATTTGTTTAACATAAAACCGTGATCAACTTGCTAAGTCTCATCACCAAACTTATCGCATGTTCGTTGCAATAGTGACATCTGAAGATTACTCAGTCTGTGTTCTGCTTCGCCTACAGCATTCAAAAACAACATCTTGCGTTCGTTTAGAGATAATCGCGCGACCACTGAATTTTTAAATTGGTAACTTTTTTTTTGAAATTCTGTGAGCTACGCAATTCCAGGGTATCGTATCCAATCCATTAATGTCATGCAACTAACCGCTATACTTTAAAATATTTTTATGTTCTCATTTCTGAGGCTCATGACACTTACGTTTTTAGCTGCTTCATATCTCAATTGTAACAAAAAGACAAGGTGTTTAAATATGGTGCTGATCGTCCGAGTAACTTTTAGTATAACATGAGCAATTTGTTTGTTTGGGACAATTGTATATATACTAAATCAGTAAATGGGCTTCTGTGTTTTTACTGTTTATATATATTCGGAACGTATATAAGATTCAGTTTAATTTTCTATACTCTTTAACATTTTCACTTTTTTTCTGCCCCAGCCTGAGTTTATTCCTTCAATTGATTGCTCTTATAATTTCCGGTCGGGGGAGACTCGTTCATATAGAAAAAGCAAGTACATCAAAGCCTCGATACCAAGCTAAAATTAGGCCATGTCCGAATTTTCTGTTTCAATGCGAGTGTAAGTGCGAAGCCATTCTTATGAAAATGACTTTGATTTGCATGAAAATGAAACTGAATACAGAACTCGATCATTTTCATATGAAAGGTTTCGCACTTAGACTCGTTTTGAGTCAGAGATACAAGGATGGGTTAATATTAATAAAAGAAGTATCATACATTAGATTATATATTATCATATATTAGATTATAGATAGACAGTATGGACTATATTATTCAACAAAACACATTATTGGAGCCCATGAACAAAGTTGACATTTTTCTGTCATTTTAAAACTATCTAAACCCAGTCCGTACAAGATGTAAAATTTCCCACATTTTTCGATTTTTCGTGTTCTTCCCATCAAGGTCCATCAACATAAAAGTCATGTCACATGTGACAGGATGTTTGATCTTAACCCGAAATATCATCGGAGTAATAATCAGAGTTCCTTGAGACTAAAAATTGAAGTTTAGTTGTACTTTAATAATGGCGCAAAAATGATATCATTTCGGTTACAAAAGAAGAAGAGTCAGAAGGCCGAAGGATTAAATGGAATTAAATCAACTGCCCATGACATCTGCTCCACTCGTTAATGAATTGATAGCCTGTTTCTAATTTTTTTTTTTACTTTCAGTGAAAATATTTCTCTTTTTTTTATTTTAAGATTTATTTGAGTGAAATTGAAAGTTGTTTTTACCAAACATTGAAGCTTGGAAAGGGAAAGAGCAAAACAACCTGAGTACTTCGTTTTTCATTGTTTGCGTACGTTGAGACAAGCTTTAATTTTATTCATATCATCAGTGATTTTATCACTTTTTCTAAGCTCTAGTTTGAGAACTAAACCGAACCCAAGGTATTGTGGTTATACGGGCAACTAATCTGACTGTAAATCAGAAAACATAAAAGTTTTCAACTGAGCCCGTGCCGACGTTGAAGTAATATACCCAAGACAAAATTTCCATAGCAATTGTCAATCATTGTTTGAGATGAATTAAAAGAAAATTGAATCTTTTAAGTTAAATTGCCCGACATTTTCACAATAGAGGATATGACTAAAGTTTCGTAATTTCGCAATGATTTCGCTTCGAGGTGCGCCTAAACCACGTTGAAAGCTTCGATATCCGTCTACTTCAAAGTCAATAGTAATTATGTGGCAGAGTTAAAATTGGTATAACAAGAATTCACAGACAAATTATCTGAAGATAAAAGTAATAGGGTATAAAAGCAACAAAATTATTTAGGTCTGTCACTCCAAATTGCAAAGGCATCTCTTTTTGTTGGTACAAGGAAATCTTTTAGTTATAATGTTTACATATTCGGTCTTATGTATACACGAATTGCCATGAAAACAAGAGAATATTGCTTATGTTGTTCTTCTATGGCTTGTTTATGCGACATTATTATCACCTTTCGCTTGTAAACAACTTGGATCTGTAACAAGTTCGAACTTTGGCCGTTCTCGAGAAAAATTATTTCGGAAACCATCTTAAAACAAAAAAAAGAAAGTCGCGATTTTCCACAAAAATAGAGACGACTCATATTCGGAATTTTAATTTGGCGTTAAACTGACAGGTACACTGTTTGTATGTTTATATTTGCTCTCAAATCTATGATTTAGAATCTAATTACTTCACT
The DNA here is from genome assembly GCA_027575285.2 of Zoanthus pulchellus. Lineage (NCBI taxonomy): Eukaryota > Metazoa > Cnidaria > Anthozoa > Zoantharia > Zoanthidae > Zoanthus > Zoanthus pulchellus. The sequence continues at coordinate 3,555 of JAOBRB020626549.1, read as the reverse complement.
TTGCTTTTCACATTGAGTTAACAGGAAGTTTTTCAAAAAACTTGTTTGTAGGTAGAAGCTGCTGACAATCAAATAAAGCCGAACAAATACTTGTCTTCAATTGAGGTACGTTTAATATTTTCTGATCATATTTTTAAACTATTAATATTCTGCTTCAGATAGTTATATGTTTTAAAATACTGATTAATGTTACCAAACAAAAGGTCTTAGCTAATTGTAACAGCGTACTATAATAAATACAGTAAAAATTCGTAAAAACCTTCCAAGAATCGATGTCATATACATTTAGAAAACAGTAATCAAATATATTAATTTGTGTGCAACAGATTTCATCTAGTGCAATTTGTGATATTCAAGTCTGGTTTTCGTGGTTTTAAAATTATCTATTGAAGATAGCTAAACCGTTAAACGATTTGAGTTTATTTTTATTTTTTATCTTTTTATTTATTTATTTTCAGCAATTGATTTTAAGTTTACATGAAATTTTTTTTTTGATACTCCATCTGCAAATAGCTTAGGTGCTAGTCTAGGCAGATGAAGTATCTATATATTATTACATAATAAATATTAGATAAAAATACTTCCAGAATAAACGTACCTTTTTCATTTTGTATTTTTTCATGTTATTGACTTTGCAAAGAATTTTGGTTTAGCAGCTGTCTGGTACATTTATGATTTAATTTCCAACCTACAACAATATCCATCGAGAAGATGGAGAAATATATCTGTTTTTTTCAGTTTTAAAAAGAAAGCCTAAGTTTAGACCTAGACTGACCACCTAGTAGAACATGATCGCCATGTTGGATAAAAAATATATATTTCGGTAATCAGGGGAAGTCTGGGTTTATGTTTGTCACTGTCAGTATGCAGGACGGGGTAGGGATAAAATGTGTATGGGGATGGCGGATGCGGATACGGATGGCGGATGCGGATGGCGGATACGGATGGCGGATACGGATAGAAAAAGGAGGATGAAAGATAAAAGACGAACAGAAAAAGTAGGATGAAAAATAAAACGCGAATAGAAAAAGGTGGACGAAAGATAAAACGCGGATGAGATAAACAATGACACAATTAACACTAATAACAGCTCAAACATTTTGTATTTAGTAAACAATTTAGAAACGATTTAGAAACAATTCACTTCTGGTTGTTGTATTTCGAGTCCACATGCGACAGATCCCGCAAAATTCGGTTTATTAAGACCCGGTCGCATTTAGGAAATTCGCATACTTTTCCAGAGTGTTTTCCTGTGAAAATTTGTTTTGCAGGCGCACTTCCAAAAATTTGTCAATCTTGACAAATACATTAGTTACCCGCTGTGAAAAAATGTTCTGGTTTCCATTCAGATGACAAGTAATGACAGCAGTCTATTGTTTGCAACCGACTTTTCCAGAGTTTTCCTGCACGGCTGTTTTGATGTTTTTCCGCCAGGGAAAAAATTTCCATCCCAGAAATTACTCGGTCGCATAAGAAAACTACTGATGCGATGATCTTATGTTTTACATGAATTGAGTCGAGATCTAAATGCTGCTTTCTCAAACGAGGTTGAAGCTAAATCACCCAAATACCTGCCATGTTATAAAACTCGAATGAAAGAATTAATGAAATAATTAACGCACATATATAGAAGTTTTAAATTGCTTTACTTACTTGCTGGAAGGTACAAAATGCAGAATTAGATTAATTCTTATCTAGTATCAGTCACTTGCAAACGACTGACCGTTCGTAATGCATAAAGCCATGATTTATATTAGCAAGATAGTTACCGTGAAAATTTTCATTTATGCAACTGATTAAAAAGGAGTTGGACAATGGGTGGATAACGTTATTCACCGTACAGTGATTTTGTGAATTTTCAATTATTTTATGTTTCATTCGCGTTTTTTTATCCGCGTTTTATTTTTATCCATCTTTTTCTATCCGCCATCCGCATCCGTATTTTATCCCTAGACGTGTCTCGTATGTCTGCCTGCTAGCAGGATCTATATACGGAAAATATACCATTTTGTTCGTAACTAAGGTTGATATACCCGGCGGGTATGACAGTACATAGACAATGTTTTGAGGGGCGACTGATTTTGTCTCAGTATTATTCTTTAAAAAACTAAAACTTAAAGTTAAAAATCCCGGAAACGGGAAAGCAAAATCTGAGCCTGTGCAAACGAGAATTGGATTTAATACAAACCTAGTTCAGAGTTTATGCTCTTGGAACGATAAGGATATCTTAATTCCCGCTTCTAGAAGACGGATTTTTAGAAACAACATACCTGAAATGATAAGTTCGATTCCATGTTAAAATCGCCTCACGCCATCCGAAGGTTATTATTTTTTTAGCCATTTGATCAGCACTGGTAATGCATCTCCACGTTGAAATTGAATCACGTTAAAAGTACTTCACTTGCTCTTCAAATGTGTAATTCTATCCATCGTGACCTTCGTCTCTTCTTTTTTTTGCTCTTAGTTGTATTAAAGCGGGCAAACTTCGTTGCGGAATTGCGTAAGATTTCTAACTTCGAGCCACGAGGTTCCCGGTTCGAAACCAGTTTTTGCCGGGATTCAAATGTTTCTGCAAACTATTATTCCGCTTAAGCTATCTCAGCTTTCCATCCTTCCGGGGTAGGTAAATGAGTATTAGCATTTGCTGGGAGCTAACCTGCAAGAGATTAGTATCTCATCCAGGGGGAGTCAAAGACTCTCATCCGCTTAACACTACAGAAACCGGCGATAAGCGCGAATTTTGAACAACGAATACTTACGGCATTATAATGGCATTTAAATCTTCTCTTGCAAATTGCCAGATGTCTCCTAAAACGAAAGACCAAATTGGCAAAGAAGAAATTTTGTGATCTCGTTTATGACATCTCGAGTTACATCGGAGAAACTAAAAAAAAATTAAAAGAAGATATGGTGAACACCAACAGGCCGTCACTCGACATCGATAAAAAGAAAAATCGGCACTTGCAGACCAATTGTTAAAAAAAATCATGACATCGCATGGGAAGAGGCAAATTTCATAAAATAAATTTAAAAAGTATAATTATAGATTCTTGAACTTGAAGCTCGGAACATAAATTGTTCTAAAGACCCCCTCCACCGCGATGACTGACCTCCACTCCCTAAGGAGTATTTACACATGGATTTAGCAAACAGGAAAAACTGAGACTGTGTGAATTTTCTACTAGCGTCCTGTTTTAGCAGAGCTCTAATTAAGCTGCAACCAGAGTATATTAAATAATGGCGACCAAAACTGTCAGATCGGTCGCCAATTTACCAACAACCTCCTTTTTTGGCCATTAGGTCGTTTTTAGATGAAGTCCAGTCTTACGATCACAAGATTATTAACGAAAACCATTCTCTCTGGAAACATATTGTGACCGAATTGATTTCCTTGGCGACCAATTTTTAAAATGTACGGCCGCTATAAGGCAACTTACAAAATAACCAAGCTTGAAGCACAGGAAACCCATACAATCTGAGAGAGTTGAATAAATGAATAAAAAAAATATTTTACTTACATGAGGTGTTGTTGGTGTCGTCTTTGACATTCAGTTG
>JAOBRB020625450.1:0-18149 GCA_027575285.2 Zoanthus pulchellus | reverse complement strand
AAACTTGATCAATAACATCACTGTTAATTTGTATGAATTGTCTGATTCTTCCGGGACTGAAACTTCTATTGAAATTTCCTGCTAAAAGCGATCTAAAAATAAACCAGTTGGTTAAAACGCCGTGACATAGGTCTATTATGGGGTCGCTCGCTTCTACTTATGAGCTCCTGGATGAACAAAGAGGCATTTCTTAGGTGGAGTTTGAATGCAAAAGGGAATAAAAAAATAAATATATATAAGTTCTCCCCTCAGGGCTTTTCAAAACCTGCTTACAAGTATATACAGTTGAGTTCTGAAAGGTAAGTGTCTTAGAATGTCCGCTGTAGCGGCTCATATGTTAAGCCGCAACTTGGCAGCCGATAAGAAGTGCCTTCAATGGAAGAAACAGACCACAGCACAGGTATCACTACCCTACTCTTTGCGAGAAGTGTGTGGGTTCTTTTAAGTCCCTGGACAGGGTGATCGAGAGACTGGACCTACGGTTTAACGTCTTTATCCGAAAAGACGCGAAAGTCTAACCATTTGTAGATGTTAGACAGCACCTTCTCCTGAGTTATTTTAAAACCCTGAGTGGTGGTCCGGCCGAGAATCGAACCCGAGACCTCCCGCACAGCAGACTGGCGCCTAACCAACTGGGCTAACCAGTCGGCGGTAATATACTGCCTACCGAGAAGGGTTTTGTCACTCTATTAGTTGTTACGCATGCAACATGTAGAATATTTCCCGGCTATTTGGTCATATATTTTTTGTTTTAAAAAAATATGTTTAAAAAAGCTGATACGCTGGCTAAAATCAGTGCGCGCGAAGGAGGAACCCCGGGAACCCTCCCATAGTTACCGGCTGCTCTAACACTACCCTTATTACTTACTAAACTTGAGTTGAGCTTGAGAAGATGAATAATGTACGCAACTGCAACCATTTTTCTCTTGTTCAGCCAGTTTTTTTGGAGTTTTCCCGTGTATACCATTCTTTTTTAACTCTGGAGATAGGGTGTGAAAAAAGAAAAGATTTTAGTGTTAGATATAGGGTCAGGGTTTTGAATTCCCCTTGGTACAACCTTACACAAAGTGCATGTGCTAGTATCTCTCCTGTTATCACTTTTCATTCTACTACGAATAATACCGAGCAAGTTTGGATTTTATTCATCGCTCACAACCAATTGTCTTCCACAGCAAGCTATAAACCTTTTATGAGCCCAACGTAACAACACTAATTAATATCTTGCTCTCTTGGCCATAACTTTCATTTATTATCTAAAGACTACTTGTCACGGTGAAAACAGGTGCCCTACACTCGCCAACTTGTTAATTTATTCTTGTTAGTGTCTTTTCATTTAGTTAATGTGAGTGTAAATAAAGTTTATATGTTGTTGCTGTTCGAATTGAAATCGAAAGACTTAAATGTGAGGTTTTACGCTATTAAATAATAAATAAATGAAAAATTAATTAATATATACTTTATAGCTGGCCAAAGACCTACTAATTGGGGACACCATCTTTACCAATCTAAGATGGAAGGAGACCTTTCACATTACAGACACATAAACACAGATATAATCCCCAAGGGCCTACTGTTTAACGTCCTTATCATAGAAGACGTGAAATTCTAACTATTTGCAGATGTTAGAGCAAAGGCAGCTTTTTCTCCTCAAATATTTCAAAGCCCTTACTGTTGGTCCAGCTGGGAATCGAACCCGGTGCCTCCCACACGATAGACTGGCACCTTACCAATTAGGCTAACCAGGCGGCGGTTACATCATTTTTCCACTTCGTGCTTCAGTTTTTAGCAGCAGTTCTCTGAACTTGCCCTTGTAGTTTCATTGCTCGTGGCTGAAAAGCTATACCGTGCTGATAAGTCCTAACAAGGACGAAACAGCTGTACACGGTTGCTCCAGTTACTTGCTTTGATGTTACTCGGGTGAAGCTAGTTGTGCGCATGCGTGCAGGTTCTGGCGAATCCGTGGAGTAGAGTTTGGGTGGCTTTTGCTTAAAAAGTTTGTCTTCAGCTTATAGTGGCCCTCCAGGTCACTTCCCTTAGGAGCCTATGAAGCCGGCGCTTTATTCCGGTTAAGGTAGTGTTAAGCGAATAAGTCTTTACCTCCCCCTGTACGAGAAACTAATCCACCAACCACGCTGGTAACGCAGCCGGACAATGTTATATAGATGGTAACTGTAGGGGTTCCCAGGGCGATATTTTTCTCTACTGGCCTACACTTTTTTTTAGAGCGATGCAAAATTTTCCTATTTTTTTGACCGATTTTAGACTGAATATAATATTCTTACAAATATCGATGGAAAATGACTGTGGCATCAAAGAATTTTCTGTATGTGGCCTTGTCATTTGGGAGTACAGAGCAATATATATAAATTACATCAGTGCGTTTTTTCCAAAATAATTAAGATGCAAAATCATATTTTTAACAACAACAACAATATCGATTTATTGGCACTTTGAAAACGTTATGTTTACATTAGTGTTTATCCAATAAATGTAATCTTTGCGAGAGATAGCAATTCCTTAACTATCATAATAACCTATTCTGCACCTAGTATGATCTATTTCTACATCTGCTGCTGCAAATACGTTGTCCAGTTGTTGATCGATTGGTACGGTTTTTCAGTTCATTGTTCGGCAAAAATTATTAAATAATGTAATTGATGAATTATGTGTTTTACATTTTGCATTTAACAAAATTAAATCTGAGCTTCAGCATTATTTCTAAAATGTTTTTTAGAATTTGGCCACTTTTCCCGCATCTTTCAGCAACTTATTGGGTGCATGTTCTTTCGGGCCTATTCCGGAATCAGATATAAAAAAAAAACTTCGCACGTGTGGTTTTTTTCTTGCGAAGTCTCAAATAATACACGCGTACGTATGTCGTAATGATGAAACTCTTTTGAATTAAAAATTTTAGGAAACAAATGTGTCATCGCTCCAGCAATCTCTCCCTCGAGAAACTATGATTCAACTTAACAAAAATGTCAGGTCGAAAAGATACTACACTCAATTGGAAATTTGGTAACTAAATAAAAATGACCGGCTGACAAAGTAGAGATTAATAAAATTTGTCAATTCTAGATAGTCCAATATTTCAATAAGGTTCAAATGTTTTTTCAAAAAGGAAATATCTAAATTTTTTTTAAACTTTTTTTAAACTTCTCATCTAACGAGCCAACTCGTTATTTTGTATTTTAAAAGTATTTTGCCTTTTTAGTAACAAAAATGTAAATCATGCATGCATACAACGTATAAAAGAGAGAATACTTACTGATGTTTCGGACGTTAGTCCTTCGTCCTGTTTTACTCCGACGAAGGACTAACGTCCGAAATCTCAATTCTCTCTTTTATACGGTGTATAATTTACATTTCTATCACTAAAATGTTTCTTTAGAAATACCGACGCAGCTCAAACTAGTTTACCGTTAGTTAGTTTTCTCTTGTAATGTACATAGTATTATTTATCACTAAAATGTTTCTTTAGAAACACCAACGCAGCTCAAACTAGTTTAATACTGCTAGTTAGATTTCTCTTTTGAAGATTTAGATTTCTCTTTTTTAGATTTCTTTGATTTTAGGCTAACCGCCACCTTGTTGGTAAGACGCCAGTCTATTGTGCGGGAGGCTCGGGTTCGATTCCCGGCCGGATCAACATTCAGGGTCTTAAAATAATTAAGGAGAAAGTGCTGCCTTTGCTCTAACATCTGCAAATGGTTAGGCTTTCGCGTCTTCTCGGATAAGGACGTTAAACCGTAGGTCCTCGGGGATTATATCTGTGTTTATGTGTGTGTTATTATGTGAAAGGTCTCCGTCCACCTTATAGAGTGGTAAAGATGGTGTCCCCAATTAGTAGGCCTTTGGCCAGCTAGAAAGACTTGACACCTAAATAAAGTATTTATTGTTATTTTGCCTCTTTGGAGAGCAAAATCTCAAACAGGTAATTAACAAGCAATGTGTGAGGGCGTTTAACACATTTTTAGGTTTGTTGTGTGAACGAGTAATTGAATTAACTGATTAGCATACTGTTTGTCTTAACTGGTTCTCTGTGTTGATTATGGCAATATTAAGTTATTATGTGTTTCAGTTGCAGCTGTGTTTGTGAAAGTGCCTGCTAAATACGAAGTATAAAAGAAACCCTTTGCCACACGCAGTCAATCTTGCATGCAGCTGAAACGTTGAATGGTTGAAACCAACGCTTTGGTTATGCTATACAAATAATAACCATTGCAGAAAAAAGAAGCCGCTCCGTTAATTAAGAAAACCTTGCAATACAATTCGAAAAAAACGGGACAATTTTGTATTGGTGGCTGGTCCCTTAATCATGTGTGCTTAACGGAAACAAATTCTAAAAACATAAACGGGCTCTCAAACTCAGCCACATAAAAGCAATATAATGGCCGTGCTGAGAAAAACAACTGTATTTGTAGTATCAGAAGATGGTTTAAAAGACCTTAATGATGTCTCTTCGAAAAGTAAAGTTTCTTATGAAAAGAAATTGTCTGGAGAGCAAACATCAGAGACAGAGCGGACAAAAGTGGCCGAAGAAAATTATAACCAGCACCAGAAAACAACGAAAAACGATTGCTCTAAAATTAATGGAATCATCAACTTGTCAGAAGGCCTTGCCGAAGAATATTCGCTCAAAAGTAATTTTAATTCACTTTCAAGAGGGCTTCAAAATGGAGAAGTGATACTTCGCAATAGACAGAGAAGTAAATATTCAATCGCTTTGCGTAGCTTTGCGATCGATTGCCAGCTTCAACTTAAATGTGCATGTCGTGCTTGCAAGGCAATTTATTTAAAGAGTCTTCATGAAGCTTGCCGCCTAAGTTACAGCGGCAGAAATGCAACGGAATTTGAACACAATACAAAAGAAAGGCTAAAATTACCATTTTTAACAGTAGAGAAAATAGTTGCTTCCTCAGCTTCTGACAGACAGCTTATGACAAAATCCAAAGAGTCCGATTTGGTATCACTTGAAAAATTACCAATTACGAGACAAGCAGAAAGAAATTGCAGCAAAATTTCAAAAGGACAGAAAATGAAGTCGATTACAGCTACAGTAGATGCATTTAAAAGAGTGAAAACAAACATTTCCAGTATAAAAGCGACTACTATAAACACCACAACTAAAGCCACGAGCACAAAGGGTCGAAACTACAGGCTGACAAAAGATAGTAAAACTAAAATGAATCGAAGTTTTTCTTTATATCGTTTTTTGCCAGTAATTAGTAGCAAGGACCAAAATCCGCAGCAAAAGCTACCTTCTACTTTAATCCCGCTCACCAACGGCTATTTGTCAAAGAGTCTTACCAATGCGCCGGTATTTGTTGATAGAAACACAGGAAAGTCCCATGGGCTTCCGGGTGTTGTAACACTTGAGCAAAAAGACTACAATAAATGGTCACGGAAAAATCGTGCTCAATATAATCAGAAACAATCGATAAATGCAAGATTCAACTTACGACATTTATCTCCTGTTTCGGAAATTCAAAAAGCTAACAATTCAAATAATGAGTCATCTACAAATATCTCACCAAAGCCAAAAAACAGTTAGAGTTACGCATGTAATGAGATGTGTCATGTAAATCTGGATCAACCTTGATATTCTTCCATTAATTACTGTTTGCATGACAAAAAGACATTAGAAGGAGGATTAGGAGTGTGAGAGAAAGAGTATTTGTTCAAGACAATTCTATAATAAACTATTCAATCACAAGCCCGTTTGGCACCGAGAAGCCGGAAAAACTCGCGCCAAAACACAGCATATATTCTCGACATAGGTTTCTTAAGTGTGGCGTCACGTTTTCTTGAAATTAGTAATCTAGTTGTGTTATGCATTAAGAACAAGATAAAAAATGCCCATGCTGACCAACCATATTGTCAAACTTATGCTCTGAAGTCCCTTTTTCATATCGTTAAAAACCAAGCCATTTTTGAAAGTATTTTATTGAGTCTTTTAACATAGTTTGACTGTAATAGGATCTTGCCGACAATTTTCAGCAATGTGGTTATTTTTGAAAAGAAAACATTATTGGTGTTCATCTCTGATGATCTGGACAGGCCCCTCACATTCAGCAACTTTAACTTTTGTTCCTTTGAAAACATCACACATGATCTGAACATCTAAATTGTGACCTGCTCACTACCTTCTTGTAAAAGGTTAGCACTCGTTCACATGTACCTCAAAAGGACCTAATTAATAGTCAAACACTTACCATTCAGATAAACATCTTATAAAACCGCAGAAGTTCAGATTTATGGCAAGCAAACTCACATTTTAATGTTTTCGTGTTCTGAGACCGGCGCAAAGAATTTAAAAACTGGCAATTATGAAATCCACTGGCACTGCACGTCTCAGTTGATTTATACTCAGACAGTCTCAAAACAGGTTGAGCATCTTGAATACATAATAATATTTGTTTTTTCCCATAAATCAGAATTTCTCCGGTTTCATAAATTATACGTTTTGGTTTGAGACAACAAATTTCTTATCGGAAAACTGTTATTTATTTACTACCGACCCCTATAATTGCAAAACGGTCATTTGTATACACGTAAAAATAGGAGAATTGTAAATTTGAGTAGCCTGTGGTACAGTACAAACACGCAATTAAGGATTTAAAAATTAAGAACATGCTAGCCTAAAATTGGCAGCTTAAGAAATTTAAACCAGGTTCATGTTTTCTAAAATCATACTAGTACATTGCAGCAGCATTGAATGCAACAATCATATTCGAAGAAAAAAAGCAGATTCCCATTGCTATAAAACTGTTTTTTTAAAGAAAAATGAATGAAAGGTATGAAGAATTATAAAGAAATATACTAAGAAACATGAAGATCAGCACACCATTATGAAGAATAAAAATAATAGCCTGTTAATGACCAACTTCTTTGCAGCTGTGGCTTTTAAAGTTGCTTTTACAGCATACAGTATTGCACTCAGTATTGTAGCTTGGTAGTATGTCGAGCGCTTCTTATCTTTATCGCAAAATTTTGAATTCAGAAAATAATGAACTCGGAAATTTTGAATTGGGAAAAATTTGAATTCGGAAATTTTGAATTCGGAAAATTTTGAATTCGGAAAAATTTGAACTTGGAAACTTTTGAATTAGGAAAATTTTGAATTGGGAAAATTTTGAATTGGGAAATTTGAATTCAGAAAATGTTGAACTCGGAAATGTCTGTCCCTTCTCGGCTTTCGTACAAACCTCAACAATATACATAGTTGTATGTAGTGTAAATAGGAATGTCTAACTTCATATTGAGGCTAAGACTGCAAAAACTGAGTCCGTTGTCATTGAAGTTAGCGGCATCTTCAATGCGAAAAAGTTCTAATCGAGCTCGAAATACTTGCAATTCCGTTTTCCGAAGAAAAAATAAATTGTTTATCGCATACTGGCTTTTTTGAAAAAATAAACGCAAAAGTTCAAATACTTGTTCTTATACAGCTGAAAAGCGTGTAGGCGAAGTATTGCGTGATTCATAGTTGTAGGATCAGTGTTTAGAAACCATTTCTGGAACACGCAGACAGCAAGAGTACCCGTTGGTTTGTTACAAAGAGCCACATGGTCGTGTTACGATATCTGTTTTAAGGATGAGCCCCACTGTACAGAGGTACAAAGCGAGGAACCTAGAGCCAGGTTTTTAATGTATACAAATGAAAATTACAACGAGGAAACCGACTGTGCAGTTGAGTACTTTTTCCCCAACAGTTACTATTCGCAGTCGAGCCCGAACGGGTAGAAAAGTTACCTTGCTATTAGGGACATTAAGGCGGTGTGACACGGGCCAACTTGCAACAGCAATTTTTCGCACGACACTGTATCGTGGAAAATCGATCACCGTGTAACATGTTAGCGAGGACGATTTTCTTCACAATTGGCTCCCCAACATGTTGCGAGTTTTTGAATTGGTTTCAAAAACTCGCAACACAAGATGACAAAGAATTACGAAATCGACGCGTGTAACATCTCGCAATCGATTTTAATCTCAACATCAAACCATTTTACACACGGTAGCGAGGTTTTGTAAACAATAAAAATGGGGTCTGAGCAGTCTTTTGAATGGAGAAGTATAGAGGAAATCGTTGTTTTGGAGAAAGAATATGAAGCAAATAAGTTTGGCAAGCCCAGATATTGACTGGCAAGACGCGCAGAAATTGGGTACTAATTTAATGTTACGAATTACTGTTGCGTTGCAAATTGACGTGTGTAACATGTATGTTAAAAAATTGACGGAAGTTGCGGAGAAAGTTGACTCGTGTAACATGTCGCGAAAATACTTTACAATGTTGTGCGAAAAATCGTTTTGCAAATTGACCCGTATAACACCACCTTAAAGCCTTGGTCAAACGGCCCATGATAGTCGATGAGAGTTGAAGCGCGTGCTTTCGTTTGACAACGAACTAGCATGCACTATCATCGACTATCAACAACTATCATTCATTTTGAGCTTGTTCAAATTTTTCATGATAGTTGATAATAGTTTTTTTCGTTTGACCACGCGTATGAAAGTCCATGATAGTTTCGTGGGAAACAGCTATCATCAACTATCATGGGCCGTCTGACCAAAGCTTATAGGGACTAAGATGCGAGGACGGTGACGACAACGAGAACGGAAGAAAACAATGGCCTTAATTACAAAATACAATAGTTGCACGTTGGAATGTTGCGAGCTGACCAGTTGCTCACCCTCGTCTTCACTGATACGCCGCGAAAAGCTCACTTTTGGTGTTCCGTGGAGAACGACAACGTCAAACAACAAAATTTGGAAGCTTTTGTCTGCCTTCGACAATGAACCTTTTACAATTTACTGTTCCAGAATCTTAAACAAAGTCTAAAATGAAACTTTATCAATGATCAAAAACGGAAAAACTAAGCGGAAAATAAATTTTCTCACAATCGCCGTCGTCTTTGCTTCCGTCCTCGTTTCTTAAAGTCCCTTATATAAGTAACGCGGACGGCAACGTCTGCGACGAGAACAATCAAAAACACAATACCTGCACGTTGGAATGCACCAAGTGCAGCACGTGCACGGAGTTGTCGCTAAAATTACAACGTGAAAACACCTTTTTTGGAGTTGTCGGGACTACGTGGACGTAACAGCAAAAACTTTCTAGTACCTTTACTCCTTGGAACCTCACCAGGACCCAGTTGTTCAAAGGCTGGTTAAATTTAACCCTGGGTTAAGCAAAATTTTAAACAGGAATTTCTTCTTTCAGAAAAGGTAAATGGTTGTTTATGAATACTGTTTCGATTTTTCTAGGGAAAGTCTTGTTAATCCCCAAATTACAGCTAAAATCTCTCCTTGTAAGATTGGAAACAAGATCATGGGTTAAACATTTAACCCTGGGTTAGTGCTAATTGGCTTTCGAGCAACTGGGCCCAGGTCCCTAAATGTTGAACAACTACAACTAATCAACTGAGGCATAGCAACTTTTCGATTTACAAATATACACATATATTATCGAACCAGATAGAGAGAGCAACCACTATATTTATTCACTACTGCCAAGGCAACCGAAAACATTCGTTTCATCAAATTTTATTTATCACTTTTAAAGTTAACATTATTTTAACATATTTTAATTTAACAAAATGAATCCTAACATATTGTAGCTAATGTAACATTATTTGTTGGGTTGCGATATCGACCGTTTGAAGTAATGCGAGGCAAAGAATATGAATAAACCTTAAACTATACAATCACACATTATTAACAAAATAAATAACACACTTCTGTGTGGTTTTCAACGAAATATCTGTCTCAAAATATGTTCCCAGCGATGTTTCTCTTTACAAATTTTTCCTTTTAACTTCATCAGTTCATGTACAAGACACAGAAATATACAAGATAACTGTATAAGGTAAACAAAATAAAAATACAATAACGAAAATTAAAACATTGTTTTCACTTGTCAGGGAAAAATTCAAGTTGTTTACCAAATGTACTGGATGTGAGCGCGCACTCATAAAAAGTTTTCCCGCCAGTTTCTGCAAAACTATAGCGGCTTCCCGGGTTAGTCCATCTAATCAACACTTTAGCCTGGAGATATGAATTACATTTTCTCGAGATAAAAAACACGCTGTGCTAACTTACCAAGTATAATTTACACGTATCGAAAATACAAACTGAGATCTGATCCGAAAAAAAAAAGAAAATTACTGTTCGTCCGCATGCAATTCTGCAATTAGTTTCGGCTCCATGAAGTATTGCTCGGCTCGAATTTCTGTGTCTTTTACACGAGATAACTTATAAAACAAAATTCGCAGTCAAAATTCATACATTTCCGCTACCGTGTTGTATATGAATTTTGGCGGTTTGGGTAATTACGCTTCCCCTGCAAATACTTAAAAATCGTTTTCACTTTCTTAAATATATTTTTAATTAGTTAATAATACTTTTTAAAATAATAGAATTATTCTTTATTATATATATAGCGAGAATTTCAGGTAATAAACGTTGCAAATAGAATTCTGTATTTCCTATATTTCACATGTGAAAAAGGCGATACGTCCAATCAACTTCACATATAGCTTTTTCACATGTGAAAAATACAACCAATCAGCGTCTAGAATAGAACCACCTGGCCAATCAGAGCAAAGCAAACAAATGGCTTCCAAGGCGGTTGAGAAAAACCGCTCGCTCGAAGTCTTTTTGAAAACATGGCTTTGGTTTCACGTTTTGTTCCTCTGCAATTACCTCTAGCTGATTTTATAGAGGAGTAAGCAAACAAAAATACCCTGAGCAAAACGAACAGAGACGTCCACTTGCTCAAGGAGTTTTTGAGGGCGAAAGAAATAGACGAAGAAGTTGAAAATATTGAAGCAAAAGAGCTCGATGAAATACTATGTGCATTCATCGTGGAGGTGAAAAAAAAGGACGGGGGAGAATATGAACCAACAACATTGAGGTCGTTTATTTCCAGTTTCGACCCCTATTTACGGAAGAAAAGTTATCCCACAACCATCATAGATGGACAGGAGTTTAGAAGAACCCGAGAAACTCTAACTGCAAAGCAAAAGGAACTAAAGAAAGCCGGCAAAGGAAACAAGGCAAAAGCAGCCCGTGCTCTGACTGACGAAGAGGTCGATATTCTTTACGGCAAAGATCTTTTGGGTCTCTCGTCTCCGGAGTCCTTATTAAACATCTTATGGCTGAACAACACCCAGCACTTGGGCTTGAGAGGATGCGAAGAGCACAGAGATATGAAATGGGGCGATGTTCAACTCCAAACCAGTGCGGATGGAGCTGAATTTCTCAAATATACGGAGAGACAAACAAAAACAAGAACGGGCGCCGAACCGAAAGATACTCGCGCAGTGAAACCGAAAATGTTTTCTGTCCCTGGCAGTGACAGAGATCCTTTAAAAGTGTATCACCTCTATGCTTCGAAAAGACCAGAGCAAATGAATTCAGACGACAGCCCGTTTTACTTGGCAGTCAACCACACCAAACTGGCACAATCTTCAAAACCCAGGTTCAAGGCAGCGCCAATGGGCGTAAACAAGTTGAATTCATTCATGAAAACTATGGCCGATAAAGCTAATTTGAATGCAGGAAACCTTACCAACCACAGTGCCCGGAAGCGAATGATTCAGAAGCTGAACGACCAAGAAGTACCTCCGACTCATATCATGCAAATTTCTGGCCACAAAAATGTCCAGAGCCTCAATAATTACAGTTCGCTTTCGGAAAGACAGCAGCGGAATATATCCAACATCTTGAGCGCTAGCACTTCAGCCTCCGCATCGCTGGCCATTCAAGAAACCAAAGAAATTAGTTTATCAAGCAGTTAACAATCGCCTCAGCAATCTTTATCTATCTTCCAAGGTGCTAATATCCAAGGAGGAACATTTAACATTGCTATAAACAGTGTAAGTCAACAAAGTCCAGACTTGTCTTTGCACAGCGCGAAGCGGCGGCATTATGTCATTGAATCAGATAGTGATTAACAAGAAACAAAGGTTTTGCTCGTTGAACTTTTTGAATTTTCCCGGTATTTTAAATTATTGTGACAAGGGAATGATATTTTTAAACACTTGAGCATTGATTTTTATGTGGGTTCTTTGTAAACTGCATGTTTATGTAGTTGCCGAAGCGATGTTTTTTTCCAATCGTGGAAGCCATTTGAGTGTCATGCCATTTCTGCATGTACGCATATATAGGTTGAAAAAAATAAAACTGATTTGAAGGACATGTTAATTCTCGTTATATATATATAATAAACAAATTACGAAATAGAAAGTGCTTTGTACGAATTTTTATTCACTCGTTGCAAAACTTCGTTTTCCAAAGTTTTGCGACTCGTGAATAAAAATCCGTACGTCGCACTTTCTATTAAGTAATCTATATTTATGCCTTGCATTTTCCAATGGTCTTTCCGTATATTGAATTCATTGTTTTGCTATTATTAACGATAAAGTTAAAAACTCTTAGATGATACACAAGTTAAAGACTTTTAAAAACAGAGAATAATGGAACGATATCGACAAATCCCACTGTCCAACTTAGATATTTTACAGATGTGCAGAGCACTTACTTCAATCCTATACAAAATGTATAGCACTTATAAACAAAGCTAATTATTCCGAGTACACTCAGCACACGAAATAAACAAAATCACACACACAGGAACACTCTTATCATGCAGGCTACATCCAATATTACAGTTTCCGACGTCATTTCGGCAAGTAGGCAAAATGTTTGAAATTAACAACATTTCTATGAAAAAGAATCATCCCTAATAATGACTCAAACCCGGGTTTAATTAATGGACTTATTTAGTATACTCCAGTTAAGTTACTTTTCAAGCAAGACAATGAAAACATCTGCGGTGGCAAAACTACTCTTATATACAGCCTAAGCTCAAGGTAACAGATTCTTTTATAGAATGTCTTGATTGTCGACTTTGTTAAAAATGTTAATCTTGTGTTACAAATTGCAACAACAAACGTTTCAATGTTTGTATCAGCCCCCAGTAGTGGCCAGAGTTTTCACGTGGTGAAGTTGACAATGTTTTTTGGGGCAAACACACGATTTAAGCCACAGTGAAAAGACTCTAAGGATCATTATTTTTTTCTTGTCTGTTTAACCTAAAATAATATTAAACCAGTTTCCATTTCAAAAGCTCGAATTTTGATTATTCTTTGCATGTAAAAAAAAAACAAAACAAAACACAGGAAATTCATTTAATATTTTTAAAGTTTCAATACATCGCGCTAGCATCAACCTTGAATGTGAAGTGACCATGTTTGAAGTGCCATTCTCTACTCTTGACAACAATAGCGGCCTCGGCGGGAATTTCGAAATTTGAAACTTTAAAACTAAAGTGACCAAGAACGAGCTTTTTGCAAAGAATACGAGCTGCTGATATGAACCCAAGAAACAAAAAATAATTTTTAGACACACAGTGTGTGATAATGACCTCTTTTTTTTAAGGAAACATTTCCGTGTATAAAAGAGCTCTGAGCCTTTTTTGAACTGATAAACGATATTCAAATATAACATAGATAAGCTTTTAGTTCGCTAAATTTCAGACTGTTATAGTGAGTGCGCTTAAAATATGAACATCTATGTTAGATACTTTTACAGTTTCTTCTGAGAATTTTCTAACCAGATAACATACACGACACACATTAGACTCATCGAGTAAACTGCGTGTTGGAGCAATTGCTAATGACTTCTTTACAATGCCTGGTTCATCTTAAGCGCATTTTAATACTAACGTTAAATTCAAACTAGTTTTACATACATTATTATTTTCTTACAAATAAGCTATATAAATTCTTTCAGCAATGCCAAAAATATCTCTCTTATAAACAACTTAGTCGAACCTCGATTACCCGGACGTTGATTACCAGTTGTATTATTAAGTTCTCCCAACTTGATCCCAAGTACTTTTCATTGAACAAGTTTGAGAAGTTCACTTTTAATCCTCAGTAGTTTGCTTTGTTTGATCAATTCTCATTTTCTCATTACCAAATGTCTTAAGTTGTATTTGTTATGTAAGGAGATATTGAGTGTTGATAGCTGATTGGGAATGAAAGGGTCAACATCTGAACAAAAGCGAATACCCGGAACTTATAAAGACTGAAATTTTTAGTTTGTACATTGTTTATTTACATTGGTAAAATTTAGTCTTTTTTCGATTACCTGGACTCTACGCTAAACAGGCGGAGGTCACGGATAATCGAGGTTGGGCTGTACTGAGTATCGCTGCGGAAATTAAATAAGTGCAAATATCGCACCATTCTGTTAATTTGACTGATCTTATATATTTTTTGCATGGTCAGCAAGCAGCATAGTAATTCAAAATAAAACAATAAACCATTTACCTAAAAAGCTGAAAATATTTTAAAGCGGCGATTATCCTGCAAGTTATTATTTCAAAATATAGAAATCAATGGATCTATAGCTCTATAAATGTGACCCGCACAAATAATTGTATTATCTTACACACCAAAGCCAGCTTTAGTTATCCTAACAAAAATGGTCATGTAGCCGTTACTACCTCTTTAGAGATGAAAGATGGACATATCATGTTTTCTAGGTCTTTGTACTTTATCACAAGTCCTCAAATCAGTATTGACTTAAAAGAATCCAAATAATATGTATGCACAGCATATATAGCAAGAAGTCACGGGCGATTGGAATCGATGAGCTCTCGAACAAGATAAAAAAAAAATCAGTCATTTAGCACAGTAACTCATTTTGATAGTCAAAATAACTCCAATATTAACAGTACATACCAATATCAAATAAGTTAACAAAGATATTATCTAGAATTGGATAGATGCATTACTTGCTCTCAAAATAAACAATATCAACAGTCCTTCATATAACATATATAATACGGTTGAAATATATGTCCTGCCAAAATCATAATTAAAGCATTTACTTTCAATTTTGGAAACGTTTATTTCAGCTTATCTGTGTCCCCTAACGCTACTCACAGACCAAACCATGAGCTCAGATTAATAGTTTACCTAGCAAGATACTCTCAAGCAAAGTCAACCTTACATCGCGACATGTCTTCATCGTTGTAAATCTTTAATGGACGACCTTCATCCTCTTCCTCAAAGTCTTCTTGTAACGGTTTGGTAGTTACATCTTTGAAGTAGCTAATGCTAGCTCGTGCATAGCGAGAACGCATGCGCCAGTACCAGACGCCAACAATCACTGCAACAATAACCAGTAGCACTGAAACCAAAATCCCGACAGCAATGGCAACTGAAGGACTGGGGTTGATAGATCCTGTTGGACAAGAAGAGCAAGATAAGAAAATGTTGTCATTGATGAATTTTTAATACGCAATCATTTTATTAATAGGTCTATAGTTATTACTAATAGGAAATTATTACCGCGAGTAAACTCATAAAAATTGTTCTATTTTCGACAATTAATATATTCGTACTATTACTTTAAAAGAAAGAATACAAAATTAGCGTTAACTAGCCACTTTCCCAATGATGCGCTGAGCGGATTTTCCAATTCTTTGGCGGGCCACAAGTCTTAAAAATTTAAAGGAGTCTTATGACTCTGACAAAACAATGTAAAAGGAATACAGCGCACGATTCTAACAAGCCATGGAAAAACAAATCTTCATTTTGTAAGATCCGTAGCTCACCAAAACAGTGGAAGTTACACTTTGCGCATGATTGTCAAACTGACAAATTGAAAGGAAGAACTCGAAAGGGGTTTAATTTACAAATACACTTTACCATGCTTAATGTGAACCGCTGATTGCATGTATCGTATGTACGAAATGCTAAGGACATGTTTGAATCAACTCTCGATACGCTATAGACCTTTGTCACGAAGACGTGACATTGATAAATATTCCGGTTTTCAAAAAACGAATTTCATGACCACATTTGTCACATCAATAATAGCAAAAATGAAAGTTTCGATGAGATTTGTCACAGTTTGTTGGAGATATGAACATTTCAAGGTTAAAATTGTTGCCTTGTTTTTGAAGGAAAACTTATGAGTTTAGCATTATAACGAGGCTGGAGGTGCATCTGATGCACTACTCGCCTCGTTATCATGCAAAACTATACATTTTCTTGACAAAATTTTGCCGAAATATTCAACTTGAAATGTTCATATTATCCGCCATGCCATGAAGAATTTCAACAAGACTTTGCATTTTTATTATTATTGATGTGACAAATGTGGTGATGCAATTCGTTTTTTGAAAAACTGAAGGCTGATCGTATGTATCGTGTGTACGGAAATGCTAGGGAAATACTTGAATCAACTCTCGATACGGTATGGACATAAACCGCTGATCGTATGTACATCGTATATACTGAAATGCTAGGGGCATCCGAAGATTGCACTGTGTCCCAGGAAAATTGGGAAACTGGCTCGAATACGCGCGTATACGGGATCCGTGGGACAAATATGCATTTTGACAGACAGACGAGCGTCAACCAATGAAACCATGTATTAACACATTTTCTTCTTGCCTGTGTGGATAGTGATGATTTTTTGATTTCCACTTCGATCTACTGAGCATAACAAGGAAGAAGATTATTTCAGTACTTTTTTATGCATGCAGTTTCATTGTATATATTACAATACCAGTTAGGGGAAGGGTTAGTCGATAAAAATGTTTCATGTCACTGAATTGTATATTTAAGCAAGACGTTAAGACTAACTCTAAGGCCTTCATCAGTTGAGAGAACTAGTCTGCATACAACAGCCAGACCGAAAGATCACTGAAGACACAATAAGGCTGTCATGATGTTCGATCAAAACTCCAAATTTGTGTACCATGTTCACGAACGTCATCATCGCATGGATTCTGAAAACGTTGCAATCGTCGAACAAGAGGCACATTACCATCAGCGTCTTTTTCAGAAGCCTGGAAGTTTGCAAAAGACACGAACGCTGGGAAGAATCACATAATCATGTCAGAGGTCTTCAAGTGCTTAGTACGCACTTACCATTCCCTCGAGTCACGCACTTACCATTCCCTCGAGTCACGCACTTACCATTTCCTCGAGTCACGCACTTACCATTTCCTCGAGTCGCGCACTTTACATTCCCTCGAGTCGCGCACATAACATTCCCTCGAGTCACGCCCATACAGCAAGCGCAACATTTTCAATTTAAAAAGTTTTTAAATCAAATGTTACACTAAGCCAGCTGTGATTAAGAATTAAAGGTCATACCTCTTCCTCTTGCCATTATCGTATTGTTCTTAAGTACAGTATTATTGTTTGTAGCAGTGGTAGGATTTACAACCATCGGAGTACGTTTTGTAGTCTTATCGACTGATGCATTCGATATTGTAGTTGGTTTCTGAAAAAGTAATTTTTAAACAGTTAACAAGATAAAAAGTGAGAAATAATTTTTTTTAATTAAACCGATCATAATTGAAACACAGTTCTGCAGCCATGGATTTAAAGTAATGCAGGAGCGTAGGACGGGAGGGGGGAGGGGTCCGAAGGGTTTGAATAAACCCCCTTTGGAGGTCAATAAAGAATGACTGAAATCACAAACTGTTGATTTTTAGCTTCAAGAAAATAATGTCCCAGAGCAACGGAAAACAATCTTTTAAATTACCCTGCAAGAAAGCGCTAAAAGTATCGGAAAAGAATTGAATAGAGAGTCGGCATTTCCCACTCAATCTCACGCATGTCAGGTATGGCATGCCTATCGAACTGGACAAAATTGACATTCAAATTCAAGGCCTGCACCCAAGGATGATGTAATTGTCATGCTTGTTTTACGAATAGTCCTGGAATGAATTATTAAGTGCCCTCAATATGTGCAAGTGACCTAGTATTACATACAGTCAAAATACACACATTTTAATGAGAACCGTTAAGAACCTATAAGTTATTCTAATGAAAAGGCGCGTAATCCCGTCGTTGAAAAGATATCATTAACAAGACGTGAAGGTCTGACAAATTGCATATGTCTGAGCAAAGACAGTTGCTTCTTCAACCCTGGATGTTGGTCTGCAGTCAAGGATACTAAGCAGTAAGCTAAATCCTTTTGAGCCTTGAGGCACATGGGGCCGGCACTTATCTCCGGTTTCTTTAGCGTTAAGCGGATGAAAGTCTTTGACTCCCCCTGGACAGGACACTAATCCATCGTAGGTTAGCTCCCAGCAGACGCTGGTACTCATTTACCTA
>JAOBRB020623248.1:0-18158 GCA_027575285.2 Zoanthus pulchellus | reverse complement strand
CGAATTCTCCCAAACGTGCACCTCGGTTTTCATAGCGCTATGAAGGCACAGAAAAAATGTTTTATTTCTTAAATAAAATATTCGTTACAAAGTTACTTGATTCTGATTGGTTAATATTATTCCTGTATTTTTGTAAACACAGTACAACAATCGGACTGAAGTTGAACACTGTTCCGATTTTCACACCACATCAACTGAAACCACAAATATAAGACCCAGTAATCTATGGATGTTTTGTGCAAAATCAGTTTATTCAGAGTATATTGTTGAAACAAATTCTCGCTCTTGATAGGATTATATAAAATTAAGCTGATATAATGCGCTGTCTAATTGGCTGTGCCGCGTTGTTTTAATTCTCGATAAAACCACAGTGTGCATGGTTTTATCTTGTTTTGACTCGTCTCAGCCGGTAGCTTATTTTATAAAATAATTAAAAAACACTCGCCCAACTCGTTTTTCTATCGGCACTTCTTTCGTGAACTTAAAATTCACACATGGTTCTAGAACTAAACAGAGCACGCTGGCTTGTTTTATACGATTGTTTTATGCTTTTTTTCTTTTCATATTCAATATAGAGAATTTTACAATATATACCTTTTGTTTTATTTATTTACTTAGATTTATCTATATTATGTATAGTGTTTTGCCTGAATGGATTTTACCGTGTATAAATAAAACTTTGATTGATTGATTGATTGATTGATTGATTGATTGATTGATATACGATAAACAATGGGTTTAGCAAGTTTTGGGGTTGTTAGCCTTTAAAACGTTTTCAAAGCAGTGGACGATTAGTGCAGTTACTATACGAAAAAGCAGCTTAACTCCATGGGATAGCAAAATCTGTTCAAAACTTTTAAGTGGGAAATTACAATTCATTAGCAGTTAATTATAAAATTCAGAGAATTCCGGTTTTTTTAATTAGCTATTGGATAATTCTTCTAAAATATCGTTATATATTACAAATCATTTTAACTGAGGTATCTGGTGGATAAGGCCAGGTTTTATTTATTAAGCTCTTTAAAAACGGAATGCCTCGTTACTGTTTCGTTTTGAGTTGTAATACTGCAATATTAGTCAATTTATCATTCTTAACACCTAACCTACTAGATTTGTTTTCAGATAAAATGGAACCTCAAACCACTGGTTCTTATGATGAAAATAGTTAGTTATCAATATCAAATATTCTTGCTGAGATAACATTTTCCCTTCTAATTGTTATCCTGAAAATTATGGAAAGGGGTAATAAATTCACTAAATGAAAGCGATTAACTGAAATTTGCAGAGCAGATTTATTTTGCTTGAAATCTTAAAAGAAGAAAAACAAACTGTACTTCGCTAACCTAAATTCGTAATCAATTTTTTATTGAAATATTAATATTTTAGATCCTACTTACCACCCCTTCCTATGCTGACACCACGCCCTATTCGTATGAATTCGCGAACATATTTATGATGTTCGTAATAACAATTTAACTAAACCAGTTTCCCGACACTTTAACTTGCCGAACCATTCTTTTACAGATTTTATTGTTTTTGGCTTGTCTTTGGTTAGCGGCGACAACAATTGCCGCAAAACCAAAGAGATGCGACTCATTCAGCGATTGGGTACACAATGGTATGAATGAACGCTTTACTTTGTCCTAATTGATTCATGTCACAATTCTTTCTCTTCGTTCGTTGTTTTTACTTCCGAGGCTACCTTGTTTCTATTGGCTAGTTTTTTATCTCCCTGCCTTTATAAACTCTACATTTTCTCTTTTACCTCCCTTAACTTTAACGAAGGACTAACGTCCGAAACGTCGGTAAGTTTTCTCTTTTTTTCCGAAGTAGAATTTACATTTTCATTACTAAATTGTTTCTTTAGAAACGCCGACGCAGCTCAAACTAGTTTACCGCTAGTTATTTTCCTATGCCAACCCCCTCGTGTGCCATTGAACACCACACTTCTATGCCACCTCACGATTCCCCATTGCAGATGTACTACTCTAAATATATTTTTATCTGAGCTATTACTGAGCCGATAAACCATGCTAATAATAAAGAATCCAAAGCTTGAAACTTACCTCCAAAACCGATAAAAGTAAAATCTAAACAGCGGTAGCTTGCCACCTAATTTCTTCATTTGTCGTAAAGACAGATAACAAACAAGAAATCCACTGTGAAGGAACACGTAAATTACTAATCAATGTATGGCAGTCGTCCACAATTTAGCTAAAAATAACATGAAAGCTGAGAGTTGAAGCTATTTGCCAATTATTTTGTTTTATGAAAAACTTCTAGAAAATGAATTGACTTCGTTGAATGTTTTCCATTTAAAGGATGTTGCCATAGTAACAAACATCCTGAATACAACCTGCAAAATTATGTATTTGAAAAGAAATAGTTCACAAACATCGGTGACAGAAATAGGGTACTAAAGTGATGACGTCACAAAATGTTTATTTGTGAAATCACTAATTCCATAGTTATATTTAGAAAGAACAAGATTAAAAATGCTTCCATGCCGAAATTTAGTTTTTCACCACCAATCAGTGATGAGATACTGGCACGGTTATGCTCTGATGATCCCATACTAATCCTTGTTAAATTGGCCTGGTTCCAAACATGAGGAACAAAGCCATTTTAAGAAGGATATGTATGGAGTCATTAGTGCATAACTGTGGTAATATCTCACCGGCAATTTGCACCAAGATGCTGATTTTTAGCAAGGATACATTCTTAGTCTTCATCTCTCGGATGATCTTAAAAAATTCCATAAGTTCACAAATTTATATTTTTGTGACGTCACACTTTACCACTCTATTGGAAATAAACGCAAAATTTGAAATAATCTTTTATCAATGTGCTGCATGCTTCTATATACATCATCGGAAGTGACGGTTGAAGTGCATATCATATAATTTTTTTCTTTTTAACTTTTAGTAGTTTGATATGTGTATAAAAACACTGTAGTATCAAAAAGTCTTCATTTAATGTTCATAAACATGTTTTTTAGGCCCTAAAATCCGTAAATCTTGTTAAAAAAGTGTCTCGGGGACTGGGTTCTAATTGATTTCCTGTGACTTAAAATTGTGCAACCACGAAAAGCTTATAACTGGAGCCAGTGGGCGTTTTAGCAACACATCTTCTTCCACCTTTCCTACTACACTAACCAGCTCTGTGGCCATGTTAATAGTGTTTTGGGTAAACAACTTGACGTCACGGCCGTCTATCACTATTAACATCTTCCACGGCCGCAATCAAAAATTTCAACCTTCTCCGATCTAGAAGGGGCAAAAGTTCTGGTATTTGTCGCCATCCTGCTGTGAATTCTTCGACATTTTCTAACTCGAATCTTCAAAATCAGTCCACCATTAACAACTCATTGCAAATTCAAAACCCTCGTACAGCGTATTCTTTAAATATGTAGACTCGCTTCATGGATCAAAACAACCTGATTGTAGTCAACAAAAGGATCCTCAATACAAAATCGCCATCCTTTCCTAAATTATATCTGTCAAACGATAGATCGATGGTCATTAAATTCGTGGACATAGCGTGTGGTTAATAGTTAACAATTGTGTTATCGCCGTTATCCTAATTAAAGGTGTTGTTATTTATCACATAAATTAAATGAAGCATTGCAATGGCAACAAACACGACAGTTCTCACATTACCGTATTTAGGACCACCTTGCAAAACTGTTAGTAAACAATTCTATCTTGTATAAATAAATCTTATAAACACATCGATCTTTTTTCCTTACAAAGTAAATGCCTAAAGCTGCTTAATGAAACTTTAATGAATTTTATATCGAAAAACTAAGACGGTTGCGTTACAGATCTAGAAAAACTGAACATTTCAAAGTTATGATTAATCGCCTCCGTAATTCTACTCTTGGGGAACATACTCAATAAAATGGATCACTTAAAATCTTTTTTGACGTTTAAATTCAAAGTCTCTTACTTCTAATGATGCATGAAGAAGCATACGAAACGTTACGAAAGGGATAAAAACTTCTTCCAATAATGCGTTTATTTCTAATTCTTGTCACCGCTGTTTATGTACTATTTCTTATAAAACCGAGATTGCCAAAGGAAGACTATTTATGAAAGTGTTCCAAAATTATACCTTTACATAAGGTTTCTAGTCGAATCTTGATCTTTGTTTGATTTTAATACTATTACTATTGATGATGATTATGATGACCATGAGAATGATATTGATAATGATGATGACTACGATGACGATAAGAATGACTACTAGGATGATAATAAGGAGGATAATTGTGATAAGGATGACAATGTGATGATAATGATTAGGATGGCAATGTGATGATGATGATCAGTAGGATGATGATGATAGTGATGACAATGTGAGATTCAGTCAGAAATATTTGATTTTAGATCTATTTTAAGACTTGCACGATATTTGAGTTGCTACTCCAATTTTACTGTTTAAATGCTCTGCCTCAATAGCTATAACCCCAAACGCTATTAAAACGATCTCTATTTCGCTCTTTATACATTCTACAAAAACCATTTTGAAGTATTGAATGGAAAGGTTGTAACTACACTTAGAACAAGTATTTAATTCTTTTATTTTAATTAAAATAACATAATGAAGTGTTTAAAAGTTGGACACCGAACCAACCTGTAGAATGAAAAACAGTCTCTTCCTACGCCGGAAGACCGAGAATACAAGCACGTTCATCATATGGGAAACAGGGAAGAGGAAATGTACACGCGGACGGGAGCAAAACGGAATGGTGGCGAGTGTATGAAGGAAGAGACTGTCGTCTTTCGATACTTAAAATCCATTTAGCAATTTTCTGATCCTAAGGAAACGGAAAATCCCCATTTGTCAGTTCTTTGACAGGAGCTGTCACAACCAGAGATCATAATTCAACATTGCAATGGCGTTCGGTGAGGTCTTTGAATGTTATGCGGTTATAAGGACAACCAATTTTCTTCATCAATCAAATTATTCTTTAATAGAATGAACAAGGATATGTTGTCTGACTTGAAGGCAAATCAAAGAGAATCGAAGAATTTGAAAACAGGGAAATTGAACCATTAAACAACGGCACAAGGTTAAATGAAAACAACTGTTTTTGAAAGATTCTCTGAAGATTAATTAGTTAGCAGTTTAATCTCAGAATTTCAAGTGAAACTTCAATTCTTATACTGTGTGCTTTATAGCTTCACCTTTTACTCACTTATTTTGCTTTGGCTTTTAATTTGATGTACTTTGCTTATTATCTCTATATTTTACGACACGTATATGTTTTAGTTTTAAGATGAGAACACATACTAAACCTGTCGAAACCATAAGAATAAAACGGCAAAAGTTCTTTTCGAAACTCACAGATGTCGTTAATAATATCTAGACAAACTCCGTTTGTTTTTCGCTTTGTCTTTAAGCACAAATCAAATAGCTTGTAAATCACGCTTTTGTCAAATGCAGTCGGAAGCACCGGGAACAAATCTACTCCTTTTATCGTTATTTTTCCCTTTTTAACACATATCCAGATACTTTCTTACAAGATATTCCAAGTAACTTCATATTCAATTCTTTGTTAAAATTTGCAGTTTACAAAAGGTAGGGTGACCAACATACGAATGTCTACTGTTCCTGATGGAAGTGATTCACAGCCTCTGTGAAAACCTGACTAATGGGAATTTTCCGTTTCCCGATGAACGGAAAATTGCTTAACGGATTTTATATGAAATGGCGACAGTCTCTTCCTACATCCACTCGTCCCCATTCCTCCCTCTTCCCAGTTTTCCATAGGATGAACGCGCTTGGATTCTCGATCTTCAGGCAAATGAAAAGACTCTTTTGCAGTCTAACCAACCTGAGAAAAAAGAAGCTGTCAACGGAGAAATGCGAGTTCATAATTGTCTGCAAGGTTAACCTGTGTTGAAGGATAGCAGCATCGAGCAAATCACCTGGAAAAGAGCGTCAATTAAAATATTAAAACGTTTAGTTTCAGTTTACAGAGTTTAGTTTCAGTTTATTCAAGAATTTGATGAGACATGTCATGCCAAACTATGGCAAATACAAAAATAAATAAAAAATCTTTCATTAAAATTCTCAAATGATAAGCTTGAGTTTACTAAGAATAGTATATTTATTTATAACTATAAACAGCTATTTACTAATTAAATAGAGATAAACTAACTGTGAAGATTCGATTAGAAACAATGAAGAGTGCAGAGTACAAAGTGTTTCACGAAAGAAGCTTTTCAAGTGTCGCGGTGTTCAGATAATATTAAGCAGGGAAAAGCAGAAAGGACAACCTATGTCTGACTTTATTTTTATCTAGTAAATAAAGATAATTGTAATATTACTTACATACTTACTTGTCACGCCGCTGGCCAAAATAGACCACCAGAAGGTGTGGCCGAGAATGATCCAAAACATACTTATTACTCTCACACCATTCAGTGACATGATAGTACCAGGAGGGACCTTGGTGTCCATTATTTGGTTGGTGTTACGACGGAGCGAGAAACACAAAAGAACTTCCACGATGAGATCTTCAATGAAAGATGGAATGTGGCAAACGTTGGTAAGCGAAACGATAACCTTAAGTTCTGGAAGCGTGATTGACACGGTTGGTATAACCATCTCTCTTTTAAAATATAACTAAAGCATTTAACAGTGAATCTCTTAATGAATGCGATAACTAAAAGTTATCAGCCTTAGCTTTATTTCAAATTACTCCGTCATAATTTCGCATTGACGTAATTCATGGCTATTGCCAGACCAATTCACAACTGTTTTTCAGCAATATGAAATTATGTCAGTAAATGTAATCAATAGTGAATAAATTATTTGCATTTTAAAACTTTATTCGAAAAAAACATAAACTCTTGCAAAAAAGTAAATTTTTGAAAAGTCACCATGTGCCAGCAAACATTGGACTGGTTTTCACTTTGTAATACGTACAAACATTTATATTTCTCGGGTGCAGAAACGTCTTATGTGAGCAAAGTGCAATTTTTTTAAATCCACTAAAATTTATTTCATATCATAAGTGTTCACTCTGGTATTTAAATTAAAGCATGCTATCAGATGGAAAAATCTCAACTCGCCCAATTTCACACTTTAATAGCCAAAACCAGTTCATTACTAAATTGGAAAGAACAGAGCTCTACATCAATGGAAATTTTCTACAAAGTTTATGCACAATAAGATATAACGACTGACGTTACATAGTCATAAATAATTTAAAATCCAGAAAATAAACTCAAGCACAAAATCTTTCCAACTAAGTAGAATGAAACTTCGCACGTTTCTTGTATCGAGATGCCCCTGCAAAAATTTGCTTCGGGGGCCACTTAGAAAAACAAAGGTTCTTGAATTTGGTCACGTAGCACAAGATCACGATTCCTCCTCCTTCGTCAAAGGCGATTGTTTTAGATAACCAGCATCTACGGTTAGTCTCTTTTTGTCTTTAAGTATTGTATAAATTAAATTTTTTAAAACTGTAGTGTAAAATATATTTAACTTAAGTTGACCTACTGTTTCTTTGTCTTTTCACAACATATGCAGCATTCGAGCCAAGCAAAGGAGCATGCGCAGTACTTGACATTGATTCTAAAGATGAGACACAAGAGAAGTATATACTTTCACTAAGAACGCTGTAAAATTAAAGCATTGTCATTGTTACTATCATAATCATCATAACTCCTTGCTCATCAATAGATAGATGGTCAAAGACAACTAACGTAAAAGCTAAAATACTTCTGTTTTTTATGGCCACATTATCCTATTACCATTTGTTATGTTCGTTCAGGGAACCGCGGCCTGTTTGCTAGCTATAACCTAGAAATCTAAAAACAGCTGCCAATAAGATCCAGCGAAAGAAGCTAGCCCGTTCGGGGGTAAGCCCTCATTTTCTACTACACGAAATAGCTGTTCATGGCTGCTAGTCGAATCGGGCTCACTATTTTATGATATTTTAAAAGGGTAAAACCCAATAGGAAGGAAGCCATAATGCATAACAAAGTAACTTCAAGTTAGCTACTAACACGTTTGTCATATCTGTACTTGAGTTCATCTTTATAGCCACATCCCTGGCACAAGCATTGGAAAGCTAAACCTGCTTCCCAACGTCCTACTAGACCAAACAGCTGTGCATGGCAGCTAGCAATGAAGTTCACTAGCCATGATGATTTCAGTCACTATTTGTACGGTATGTCAAATGGTTAAAGCCCGCTACCAACGTGACTATAGTACCGAAATATGGCTTCAAGTTTTTGCCATCTACATACTTGAGCTCATTCAGAAAATATCCGCGATTTACCTTTCTGTTTCCTATATTCCTCCACTAAAACGTCCCTGCTCTTACTGTGAAATACCTTGTTTTCGCTTTAACGAACGGGTTTTTCACTAGTGTTTTAAAGTGACACATAACCCAAATAAAATTTTATTAATCATCAACCGATTTGGGAATTGCCCCACAATACAAAACATACTCAATCGTTTACGAAACTAAGCAATGAGCAGCGTTTAAACAGCTTCCCACGCAATATAATCCTAGTATGATTCAATGAACGACCTTACACTATTTGCTTTCTCTGAATAATCAAAATGCATGCAGCTTATCAATTTACTTCACAAATGCATTAATTCCTGGCCAACACAATTAAAAAGTGTCGAAATGTAAAAACTTCATTTACTAAATAATGTAACTAACTTTTTGCAAAATAGGTATCCAAAGGCTTCATGTGTGGGATATCATACCATTTGGTCATTTGAAATAGTTAGCAAATACCGCGATTGCTGTTGATGACCTTTCGGGCTTAATTGGACAAACTAGAGTCGTCCGCCTTTGGAAAGTCTAGCTAGATAAATAGGGTAATGACATCACTCATCAGTCAATCTAATGACGATGTCATCTGGAAACAATAAAACATAAAAAATGGATCAAATGAATAAATTCCGAGTTTAATGACATGGTTGTTTATTCTGTGCATTCGCCGTTCTAAACAAACAAATTCGCAGAATTATTATAACAGACATTGCAGGTGTTTCTAAAGTTGTTCCTCAGCATTCGCCGCCTATGACTCCCTCACAGATGAAACATAAAAGAAAATAAAAAGGTGCAGTATGATAACAAAGGTAAGTAGAGCGTGCAGTTGTGTGAAGGGCAATAATACTTAAGTATCCTCGTATAAAAGGCTGTTAATACAAAAGGACAACGAATATAACAATGCTGATATAAAAGGGGAAAACAAGAAAATATGTCACTGAAAAATTATCAAAAGCTTACCTAATCAAAAAGGTTTACTCAGTTACATCAACACTGTATCAATTATGGCAATCCTACACGGATGAAAGTAATACGAGTTTTACATCACCAACTGAGAAATAGAAATCAGTGCCAGAAATAAATACCACATGTCGAGAAAAATTTCTAAATGCGAAAAAATTCTAACGGATAAGAAAAAACCACTGGTTAGGAAAAAAATCTAACGGATAAGAAAAATAAATTACTATTTGAAAAAACAATCTACCAGATGAAAACGAAATCTACAGGTTAAAAAACAAAGAGATTAGAGGAAGCGATACCCTAAGGGTTGGGATGACAAAGAATCTATTCGGTAAGAAAAACGATCGTCCGAATGTTCTTCTAAATATATGACTTGTTTAACAAAAATATAAAACTTCTTTAACCCTTTGCCGTACGCAGTATTTCACGTATTTTAGCGAAATAAAAAAGCAAATGCATTTTTTCGATTCAACCCAGCAATTTTTTTTCGCGAGATACTGCTGTTTTATTTCACCCTGGGCTCAAACTTTTGTATTACGTCACCTAATTTGAAATTAATTTCTTCAGGAAACTGTCACGAAAGATAGAAGACGGTAAGTATTGTGTTTATAAGTGTTTTTTCGAGCCAGAGCACAAGAGAGTTTGAGTTCAAGGGTTTGAAAGTTAAATGTTTTGCTAAAGCAGCTAAGATTTAATTTATACACTCTACATATTGTGAATTTTATTTGTAATAAGGTGTACTTTTATACATTTACATCAGAATCAAAGTTTAATTAGCCAGGTTTATCTCATAGACCCACAAGCTATCTTCCTCACCTCCAATGATGTCCAAAGAAAAAGTCAGGGCTCAATGACAAGCTGCAAAACAACTTGTACATGCAGGAAAGTACCCCACAGACAGAATGACTGACCTGTGGACACTCCTTACCAAGCATCACAGGCAGGAGTTGCCAGATATCATTAGGTTGGCACAGCTAGCACTTACACTTCCTCTTAACAGAGCTGGTTGTGAGCGGATCTTTAGTCAGCAAAATTTGATAATTACCAAGCCAAGGAGTAGGCTTTTTCCGGTTTACAGTGACCGTTTGATAAGGGTGCGGGCTGAAAGAAAAGGACAAGAGGGACATGATTTTGGAGCTTCACTGAAAAGGTGGCACCAGATGAAGAGGAACCATCAAAACTTGGGTCTAAAGATCCAGAAACCAAATTAACAACCACTTTTATTGATTCCCAATTTCCTCTTTACTTGGTAATGGTGCCATTTTTTGGGTGGCAAACAGAACTGTATAAGATTTTTGAAGTGCACATAGAAGAAATAACTTTTTTCACGTTACTGAGTTCAGCCATTGTCAGTTGATGAATATAATTATTATGTGGTAGCACATGGTACAATAGGTATGCTGTAGCTAGCAGCATGACTGTATGCTGCGGATGAAAGAATAAATGCAGTTGAGTTTATTTATGCAAATGATGTCTATATAACATTTTATCTCCATGTATTTTGTTTATGGCCCATGTGTATTCGAAAATGGCCCATTGTATCACTAAATGGCCCTTTAATTATGGAAAGCGTGGAGCCATTGTCCCATTTTAAAAATCTTCTTCCTAATCCCTGAGTATGTATAAAATATATATTTCAAAATGAGTTTACAATCGTTTGATAAACTGCCCTATTGTTTTATTAATCGTTTTTTAATGTCTTGGAAAAGTAGTTACAACGATAGTGGGGTAATGACAACAGTACTTTGAACTGGCTTCACAAACTGTTGACCTTGAAGCTCACTCACGAGAAGGCTATCTCATCTATTTTAAATCTTTGAAATTAAGCCTACATTACAGACAACATATATGGCAGAACGTGCTATTAGTTAATGTCAGATTATAATGCAGTCCAGTTTCTAAAATATTCGGCATAAATTGGATCTGCAAATAAAAACAATCTTCAAAAAAATAAGACAATCGCTTTTTTGCAGCTATTACAGTCCATCACAAACCTTAACGGTTTTGTTTAATGACCTGTCCTTAACTAAATTCCTTTAATGAAAAAATAACAGTTAACGTGAGCTCCGTACAAGTTGTTGTAAAACTCGGTTTTCAGTTGGGCAGTTGTCAATACTGGAATCCAACTCCGTGCCAAGGTGTGGTCGTCTAATTGTCTCAGGAGGGGAAGTTGTACTGCGCGCTGCTTGAAATGAAGACATCCACAAAAACGATCAATTTACTTGTAGTTGAATTGAAGTTTCACAAGATAGCGCATTCTGACCTACAACACAACACAACAAATCAATTTCCAAGTTAATCTGATCACAGATCATGTGCAACTGAAATTTCTTTCTTTTAGATTGTTGCTAACTATACGGTATCATTACCAAGATAAAAGTGAATAAAATGGAACATAAAAGCGGATAATTTACTTTTAGCATTAACTTTTAAAACGAAATTTTTTAAAATCAAATTTGTAATAAGATATTTAAAAGATCGAAATATGTATTTACCACATTACTAACCTGGGCTGGGTCATAAACGATATATTCTGCAACAGGATGTGATATAGAGCAGTTAATACATGACAAATCCTGATAAAGAGCAGTTAATACATTATAAACACTGATATAGAGCAGTTAATACATGACAAACACTGCATTAAAACATTCAACATACTAATAAATATACAAGAAAAAATTAATCGATTCTGATTGGCTGAGAAAGGAGTGCAGCTCTTCTGTAATATGAGTGCAAAATGTGTAATACGAGAGCAGATTACAAATGTTTTTTGATTGGTTAAAAAACAATAGAAATTTGAATAAGCCAATCAAATTATAGCAACATGTTCGCGTTGATGGCGCGTACACAAACGAGTTTCTAGCAAAAACGATTTTAAATTTAAAATGGCGGGCGATGGAGTGCGCCTTGAGTAGATTTTCAGAGGTCCAAACCTGCTCTAAAAGCAAAACCTCTGTGAGAAGCACTGCTTTTTGGTTGCCCATTTAGAAAACAGGGTGATTTGAGGATGAAAATGCCATTGAAATGGAAAATTACGAGCCATGAGAGCCAAACACTTTGCAAAACATACGATCTCGAAATTTTTGTATGTATATTATTCATAAGTAATCATACGGTTTTTCTCGTTCAATTTGGAATTAATTTGCAGTTGTGAGTCTTTCAAAAAGCTGAAGTTGCACGAACCGCTTCGGCCAGTGCAATTTCAGCTTTTTGAAAAACTCACTCGTGCAAATTAACTTCAAATTGAACTCGAAACCGTATGATTACCTATACTAAACAATAAAACGTTTATGTAATCAAACAACCATAAAATATAAAAGAGTAGAAGAACAAGATAAGAGGATTATTTACTAACATCTCTGGTTCCTACATACCGGCAGGGTAAGTACTGTTAAAAAAGATGGGGTTAGATGGAGTAGCGTGAGGTGTAACTGGATATATAAAGTCACGAATATAGGGTAGAAGAGCCGGTAAAGTTTTTAAACGGGATGAGAGTAAGGTACTTAAAGGTATACCAAATATGGAAGGGTTCAGTATTTGGAAGATATGAAGGAAAGGTATTTATACAGTAGAAGCAATAGAAAAGATAAGGTGAATAACACAAGACGAACAATGAGTAAAGCATGTCAATAATAGTGTAAACAAAACTAAACAGAGACGAAAAAAGAGAAAATGAAATGTAAAAAAGTAGCTTAATATAAGGATGAGAAAGGAAAAGAGGTATGGAGGTTGTGTCTATATAGATAGAATTTTAATTGCGACTTGCCATTGTAGTTTAGGGTGTATCCTTTGGGGTTTGTCACTCCTGTATTAATGGCTGGACCACATGGAACAACGACTCCATCAGACCTACAGTGGGGTAAAACTCAATCATTGACGTGTTCTTGGTGATTTTCTTACCACAGAGTTGTGAAAGTTACTTAATAGTTAAAAATCAAACAAGATGCGTTAATACTTATATCTCTATAATTAAAAACCTGATCTTCAAATATTCCAAACAATCCACGCCGATGCAGACGTTCAGTTTTGTTCGGTTCTGATACTGTTGTGGTTGGTTATCGTACGACTGACTTGGAAACAAGTAGAACTGAGTTTAAATCCGTCTAAGGACCAGATATATATTTTTTTCAAATAAGATGCTGGTAAGAAATAGCGCAATACAGGTTATTGGGCATCTTTTGGTACCCAATCACAGTTTAAGTTCAAGCGCTTCGATTCCTGAAGCAAGAACCCAAAAAGAACAGCTTATTTGACATAGATTTCTCAATTTCTTTTCTTAAAAAGTCTCTATTAAAGGATCATTATCTAAAAAGATCTTAGAAAGTTTGGTTCATATTTCTAATTCTTCTTTGTTCGAAATACGGTTTAGTTCTTCTCAGAAATATTCATAACAATTTCGTATCCTTCTTTCAACCACCACTGGTACAAACAATTATATTTATTACAAAGTATATCATATGTGGCCTTAAAAGGATAACAACATTATTTCAACAAAAATTCCATGACATTAAAATACTAAAAAAATACAATAAAATCGTTCTCTTTAAAGACAAGAAAAATAGATAGTTAAAAAGTTTTAGAACTTTTAAAGCTTAAATCTACAAGAATGGAATAAAAGATATTAAAAAATAGATATAAAATACAATCAGAAAGTATTAAAACTATACAAGTGAGCCGGAAATCCCTACATCTAGGTCTGCCTATATAA
Organism: Zoanthus pulchellus; assembly: GCA_027575285.2. Taxonomy (NCBI): domain Eukaryota; kingdom Metazoa; phylum Cnidaria; class Anthozoa; order Zoantharia; family Zoanthidae; genus Zoanthus; species Zoanthus pulchellus. Next base: position 4,182 of record JAOBRB020623248.1, on the reverse strand, counting down.
AAAATGATATAAAAGCAAAGAATGAGAGCATTGATGGTCTTTCTTTCAAAAACGTTGATTGGAGAAGATTGATTGAATGAACTAACAAGGTGAAAATGCTGTCAAGCATATCAGAACTAATGAAATTACCGAAACTAACACACTCCCAAGAGCTGCTGGTGTGTGGGTTGCGCACACTTGGGAATTGAGAGAACTGTCCAACACAAGAGAACCGAGCCCTGGTGGAAAAGGAGAGAATAAGGTGACAAAAGATTTAAAGGGGAATATAAACATCTTAGAGGAAGAAAAGCGAGGAGAGTTGATGAGGAAAGGCCAGTTTCGAGATTTGGAAAATAAGTATCATATAAAAAGGAAAGATTTGGTAACAGTATTTGAAGAACTAAAGCAAAGGTTTCTAGCCAAAAGAGCAAAAGTGAAGACGTACGAACAACGAATGGCACAATATAGACAAAATCGATTGTTTACTATGAAATAAAAAAGTCTATTTAGAGATCTGGACGGCAAATATGGAGGAGAGAATATTATTTCACATGCTGAAGAGAGTAAGAAATTTTGCAGTGGGATGTCGAGTGCAGCGAAAGGCTACCAACAAGATACTGCATGGTTAACACAAGTGAGAGATACTGTTAATGCAAGAGGGCTGGGTAGGTTGACTATTACGATGACGATAGTGAGTAGACAGTGCAAAAAGATTCCTAACTGGAAAAACCAGGAAGATATGGCGTTCAAGGCCTCTAAATAAAGAAGCTCAATACAATGCATGAACGAATATCACGTCAGCTTAATGGTATCCTCGATGATAGAAACGCATTGCCTGTGTGGATGACCTATGGAAAAACAGTCTTGTGTTTAAAGGATTCATCAAAAGTTAACACGGTCAATAACCAACGGCTTATTACTTGCTTACCTTATGCATATCTAGAAAGGGAGAATACCTTGCCAGAAGAGCTGGAGGGATGCCGGAAGGGAAGTATGGGAACAAAAGATCAGCTATTAACAGATAAGGCTGAGCTTAAAGATTGCAAAAACTGTCACACTAGCCAAGCTATGGTGTAGATTGACTACAAGAAAGCCTAGGATATGGTTTACATAGCTGGATTTCTGAGTGCGCAGAGGTGTTTGATGTTGCTGAGAATGTTGGAACATTCCTTACTGGTAGTATGGCTAACTGGAAGTTAGAGCTGATTTCCTGTGGGCAGTCATATGAGTTTGAGAAGAGGAATCTTTCAGGGAGATTGTCTATGACCAACTTTTTTGTACTGTGTACGATACCATTCACATTAGTCCTGCGAGAGATAAAGGAATGTTATGAATGGGACCGTAAACTGACAAAGTTAAACATTTATTGTTTATGGATGACTTGAAGGTGCTTGACAAGAGTATTGACCAAATTGATTCACTTTTACAAACAGTTTATGAGTTCAGCGAGGATATCGGATGGAGATTGAATTGAAGAAAAGTGGTGATGATGGACGGCTTAATCCCTCCAGATGAGAGGAATTAAGACAAGTAGAAAAGAATGGATACAGATATTTTGTGATTCTAGAACTCGACAGTATAAAAGAAAGGGAGAGGAAGATTCAGTGTCAAAAGGAGTATAAGACGAGACTGAAAATAGTGTTGAGGTTAAAAGTAAACGTCAAGAGCACGTGGGCTGTAGCAGTCATAAGATATGGAACCATTATCATGAAATGGACAGATAACGAATTGAGAACGTTGGACAGAAAGACTAGAAAGATCTTGACCATTTTATCCCAAGAGTGATGTTGAAGGGTTATACTTGGCACGGATGAAAGGTGGGCGCGGATTAATTAGCTGCTAGGGGTGTGTTAGTAGAGAAGAAAATAGTTGGCATTGTACGCAAAAAATTCGAAAAAGGAGCTACATAGAGGCGTTAAAGCAACTGATGTTATTGAGTATGAACGAAGAATAGAAAGCAAGGAGTTCAAGAAAGATTTGAATGAGGAGAAATTAAGAACAACGTGTACGGCCAGTATTTGAGATATATGCCAGACACGACAAATGATGTAGGAATATGAGAATGTTTGAGAATCGCGGATCTGAGGCCCTGTTATGTGCTGCCTAAGAGCAAGCTATTAGGACCAACAGTATTAAATATCATATTGACTAGATTGCGGAGTCCCACTTGTGCAGATTGTGTGGTGAGATGGTTGAGAATATTGATCACATTTTGAGTGGGTTTAAGAAGTTAGCTCAGAAGGATTACAAAAGGAGGACTTGACAGTGTTGCGAAGGCAGTCCACTGGAAACTGTGTTAGAAATGTGGATTTGAGTGGAGCGAAAAGTGGTAATCGTCAAAAACGAACACAGGAAGTGCTTTATTGTTGACATTGCTATTCCCGAAGATTCAAGACTTAATGAAAAAGAGGGTAAAAAGATTGAAAATACGTGGACCTGAAGAAAGATATTGTCAGAATGTGGAATTCAAAAATTGCTCAGGTAATAGCTATAATTGTTGGCGCCCAAGAACGTTAGGTGACCGGGTTGGGAGATTGAGCATTACACTCCGAACAGCATTTTTACAAAGACTGCACAATTAGGAACAGCAAGGATTTTGAGAAAGGTGCTTGATACATGAGCTAAGAAGAAGAGATCCTGTCGAACCTTGGTCATAGGTTATGACCCGTTTCCTCAGGTATTTATTGCGGCAAAAACCAGTCTGTGAAAGTAAAAATGTTAACAATAACTATATACGAAAAGTCAAAATCAACTTGTAACACAATAAATTACTGGTAGTTATGCAACCAATAACTCACATAGTGATGCTTTCTTCAGGGTTTGGTGCAAGTTGCCCCATTCCTTTGACACTGTGACACCCATTAAGTAAATTGGCGGCATTGCAATCTGCAGCTAGCAACTCGCGGCTTTTGCCTAGGGCTACCTACATGTACAAAACAATATGGAATGACTATATCTATTATCTAGTCTAGTAAACGACCAACGCGAAAAGCAGAAGGCTGGAATCATTTCTTGCATTTAGAAACACATCAATTCCAATTTTAGTACAAACTAAGAAAAAAGTTCATAATTTTTTTCCCATTCAAAAGGACGCCGTTGTACTGTCCAAAAACAATTACACCGTTACGGTCAAATTGCAATTCCTGTTGAATCCTGAAAGTTGTTGCATTATAAGCTAAAAAGATCAGAGACATAACGGTAACTTTCAAAACTGTAGTAGAACTAAAGGCACCAAAATCACAGAATCAAGACAGAAAAATATTCTCACCAATGTTTCACTGCCACATTAACAGACCAAAAATCACAATTCATCTTCGCTTCTTTTCCTTTTGGGTCAAAGTACTTTTAAAGTGAACACTAGGTGTACTTTGCTAAGGCATACAAACCTCACTAAGTAGCACAAGACCAATATTTTTTGACCTCGTAGTAAAGCAGTAATTGGCACTTTTTGATGACATATCCGCAAAGTAAATTCCTTTCCCAAACTGCAACATTTAAAAAAACTTGGCTATCGGTAAAAAATACACTACAAGGGACAAAAACTAAAATATCAAAAAGTTGCTTCTGAGGAAGTGCTGAAGCATAAAGACGATGATAGCCCCACTATAAAGCAACTGTTCTTCCAGACAGGGCCTACAGCTCAGGTCACAATCTAGGCTGGAGAAGAAGCCTAAATTATTTTTTGTTTCACTTAAGGGGGCTCAACAGTCAAAAACCGAATTTTCACCAAAATTTATTTTTTTTTAAAATTTTTCCAGAAACAGCTATCAAATTTCAACTACCCAATACAAAACAATACCAAAACACTGTTTTTGTGCTCTTTTGTTACTATGACAACAGACCAAGATCACATAATGTGTCCTTAAAATGGCCACTCCTTCTAGCAAAAATCTAGCTCTTTAGATAGACTAAGAGAATATGAAAGTATTTTTTACGGATAACATTTATAGGTCTTTGCAATGACCTATTATTATGAAACTAATATTTGTACTTGCCCAAAAAAAATCTTTTTACTTAAGGACTTTTGAAAAAACTGAATTTTTCACTCCAGCGCTGACAGTTATTTGAGTTCTACCCATATTCAGAGCAATGGAATCTGCTGATTTTAGGTCATTGCTTAAAGGTCAAATAAACCCAAATTTAAATTTTCTCTTTTTTGAGTCCAATATGTTTATCAAGTGTAAAAGAAACATATTCTAAAGT
>JAOBRB020622146.1:0-18168 GCA_027575285.2 Zoanthus pulchellus | reverse complement strand
TGTATTCGAGAAAAATAAATTCCAAAAACGCTTATTTTGGCTTTCAAATTTCCCGGGCGCCGCCATCTTGAATAATTATGACGTAACTTGGTTGCCCTATTGTTTTGATACAAAGAGCGATTGTTCTGGAACAATAGGGCAACCAAGTTACGTCACAATTATTCAAGATGGCGGTGCCCGGGAAATTTGAAAGCTAAAATAAGCGTTTTTGGAATTTATTTTTCTTGAGTACAAACCTTTTCATTGGAAAAGGATTGAGCAATTCAAATTGTAAACATTATGTTCTATGGTTTAAAGCTATTTTGTTGTTTTAGTGGAGGTTCCCTTTAACTTTAATTCTTACTTTCTTTCTGGCTTGATATTAAATATATTAAAATATAAAAAATCTGCTTAGGTGTTTTTAAAGAAACAATTTCCTGATATTTATGTAAATTCTACACCTTTATGGCGCATTAACGGTTTTGCCTAAACCAACTGTTTTGAGGATTTTGGAAACGCGATATTTTAGCTGGTTTTTAAAAACTGTTTGAAAAGAGTGAAATATTTCATCTTGTTTTTTAAAAAATGTAAACTCAAATCATATTTATCTTTTTTAGTTCACTACCTAAAGTGAAAAAAGAACCTGATAGCAAACAGTGACCTCAAAACGTAAGGGTAAAAGAAATGAAAAGTTATTCACAATCGCTAAAACGTTTTTGGATTCCCCAACGTTCCACATCGGCAAACGCATGAAAGGTTAGAACGGGGTTTAATTTGTCTAAAACTGTTTTATATCTTAAATCAAGATGGTTTGAGGTTGTGACTCCTGTCCACAAGGTGCCTTTAAAGGCTGAAAGCACTCTTTATATATAAGCACACTGTACTATAACTTGTGCTCGAATCCGAACTTATTAATTTTATCACCAAATCATTGTTTACAAACCTATCAAAGCTTGTCAGGAATATATAGTTCATTTTACTATAGCAGAACAGTAGTCAATGAATGTCAGCAATCGGACCTACAATAACAATTATCAGTATTAAAACAGCTCGCTCACTGAGCTAGGTAACCACCCACAATGTCACATCTGGCAAAAAAATTAAAGTGCTTCTTTTCATTTTTAGCTCATTCTTTCAATGAATGAGTATTGTGGGCATCGAAATGTGTCCTGGAAGTTGTCGACCGTAGACGGAAATGACAATTTCCGTCGCTTACCCTCCCCCTTAGCGAATGGAAAATTAAGTTTGATAAACCTGAAATACGATTGTGCGAGAATTTAACTATTTCTACAGACTAATAAATAAACAGGTAACATCAAACCGCAATTTTGGGGTTTCGAAAGTGTGCAACATGGCTCAAGAAGCCGAAATCTTCAAACCCAATGAAAATTGCCAATTAAAAGAATGAGCTGGCTCACAGGGCCCTTTGATTATTTATTTATTTATTTATTTATCTATTTTATACTGTGTTTTTCTCCACATTAGGATTTTATCCTCTAGATCACGTGGCAAAGGTCTATTAATTCAAAAATGTATTTATTATTAAGAAAATAAACAATGATGATGATGATGATGGTAATGATGATGGTAATGATGATGATAGTAATGATCATGATGGTAATGATGATGGTAAAGATGATGATGGTAATGATGATGATGGTAATGATGATGGTAATGATGATGGTAATGATGATGATGGTAATGATGATGGTAATGATGATGGTAATGATGATGATGATGATGATGATGGTAATGATGATGATGGTAATGATGGTAATGATGATGAAGATGGTAATGATGATGGTAATGATGATGGTAATGATGATGGTAATGATGATGGTAATGATAATGATTATGATGATGATGGTAATGATGGTAATGATGATGTTAATGATGATGATGGTAATGATGATGGTTATGATGATGGTGGTAATGATGATGGTTAAGATGATGGTAATGATGATGATGACTATGATGATGATGGTAATGATGATGGTGGTAATGATGATGGTTATGATGATGGTGGTAATGATGACGATGGTAATGATGATGGTAAAGATGTTGATGGTAATGTTTATGTTGGTATTGATCATGTTGGTTATAATGATGGTTATGATGATGGTAATGATGATGGTGGTAATGATGATGATGGTAATGATGATGGTGGTAATGATGATGATGATGATGATGATGGTAATGATGATGGTAATGATGATGATGGTAATGATGATGGTAATGATGATGATTATGATGATGATGGTAATGATGATGGTAATGATTATGATAGTAATGATGATGATAGTAATGATGATGGTAATGATGATGATGGTAATGATGATAACGGTGATGATGATGATGGTGATGATAATGATGATGTGCTTGATTTTTTAATGTTTCTCATCCAAATTAAGAGGTTTCTTGCTCTAGATTATGTGGTACATGACTCTTATTTAACAATTAACAGATATTACAGCATTTTAAAACTCGTTTTAATAGGCAAAATAGTGAAAAATCTTTTGAAGATTCAGAAGTACAATAATTATTCCAGGCGTGCCATGGTTGCACTATCTGTTCTAAATGCAGAGAACTAAAATTTTATTACCTGTATTGCATCTATTTTGCGCTAAACAAATCGTTTGATTGCAGAGAACAACAAGAAACAGCAATATAACCCAATGGATATATTAGTGTTTTAGATTTCCGCATGCGACAGCTGTTAATTGACATGAAAGAAGAAAAAAATAAAGGCTATTAAATAAAGTTTAGCAAAATGAAAAACTGTATATTTGTAGCTCCAAAATCTATTACGACTAATAGAATCTGAATCCGTAATTCGTAGAGTAAATATCAGTAGCGACAATAATCGCCCTGCCACAATGCGATTTTTGTCAAAAAAAGAGCACGTTAGCTGCAGCAGGTGGTTTGTTCTTGACTTCGATCTATACGTGTTCCTACACTCAGTTTTCCTCCTTCTAATTCAGCTTCCTGAAATATTGCCATTACATTAATAAAAACAATTGCCAAATATATTACAAAAACAAAAAAAAGTTGCTGTTAGCAAAACAATTAAACTAATAAACTACTAAATAAATTCTCAAAACTTTCATACACAGAACCTTAGTCTTTGTTTATGCTAAGCATTTTAAGTTAGTTTTTGGCTATTCGTTAGACTCCAGGAGTAATAATCATATTTATTATGGCAATTAAAAAGTTGCCATATGTTTCTAAGTAGTTTCGTTAAGGTTTCTCTGAACCTTATACATAGCAAGACGCAAAAAGGTAAATAATTCAATCTTGTTACCATGGTAACAGTCCTAATACCAGGAAGTTTATCTCCCAATGAACTTCATCCCCAATAAGATATAAAGAGGACTCAAACTGCAAAACAAGTGAGACATCGGTTTTCAATTGAAACAGTTACCGTTAAGAGAAACATCGTGAATTTACCATGGCATCTACATCAATATTGAAGATTACACTGGCAGTTATTATTCTTACTTACTGTTTGATAACGGTAACAGAATGTTTCGGAGGTCACGCTCAAGAAAACGTTGGTAAACGATTATTAAAGGTAGGAGAAAAATTTTAAAATTTTAACTTCGTTCTCTTCCATTCATGCTAGATCAAAACGAGCGCTGAGAGCTGGACAAACAACATACTTTTTAAAGCTTTTTTATTTCTTTACAAACTAGTACAGTTTATCTAACACAATCTTATTATTAACTAACAATTAGACTACGAACCCGAGTTTTCTACGAGCAAATAGTCAACGAGGCGCAGCCGATATGCACTGAGGAGTGAAACAAATCTTTCTTACGGATACACAAGTAAACTTTTATCTTACCATTAAAACTATTCATTCCATATTTTGTCGCTATTTTCGTTTTCTCTGGAACTGCTCTTTCAATTAAATATTCAATTTCTTGATCCGAAATTTCGGCAAATTGTCGCGACGCCATTGCTTCTTTTTTTCTCAAAGCGATTCTTGTCAGTCATGTACATGAAGCTTCGTGATTGGTCAAAATTGATAGAAGAATGATTTTCATTGGCTATTCACAACTGTTTTCTATCAGCAGATAGAAAATAGTGAAAGAGCCAATCAAATTCACAGATTCACAATAGAACATAGTAAATTTATACTAATATTTTTTATATTACATCAAAATACAGCAAAGAAAATAATTAAGGCCATTTTGCCATTCAAACCTCACTACACCTAAACAAGCTACGACTATTGGCTTCTAGAAATATTATAAAATTTGAAAACGACTTTTTCACAACTACCCACTGGAACTTCGTAATAATATTTACTAAATATTATTAAGCTACCATCCAGCACGATTCAGAGATCTACTGTACACTGGAGATTTTGTTAGCATTGGCTGTTGGAGACACTAATTTGTATTTACTAAGCTAGGAAATAAAAACATTTATATCAATAATTTAAACCGCCGCCTGGTTAGCCTAGTTAGTGGTACAAATGTGCTAGTCTTTCGAGCGCGAGGTTCGGGTTCAATTCCCGGTTGGACAACCACTCGGGGTATTAAATTAATCGAGGAAATAGTGCTGAAATTGCATTAACATCTGCAAATGGTAAGAACTTCACGTTTTCTCGGATCAGTTCGTCAAGCGGTATAGATCCAGTTTCTCGACACTATATATCACGGAAATTACGCATTGGTCTTCCTGATTAATTGAATTTATGAATGTTTCAAATTGATAGTGAAGCTGCTATTTCCGACTATCTAAAATCATCGTCTGTAAAAACCCTTTGAAGTGCTCACATTTTATATAACTACGCGCTATATATAAAAATTGTTTTCTTTTTATTCATTTATTTCAATTGTGCTTGTAACAAAAACTAAAACAAAATTCGGGAATAGTTTGAAGGACTAACTTCCAATTATCAACAGTCTTCTTTTTCAAGAAGAAAAAGAAAACGTTGTGAGCCTGTGACGGGATTCGAACCAACAAGAATTAAAGATTTTTCCAAAAGAGAACAGAAGTTAGAAATGAAAACTACAAAAGCTCTATCATAAACGATACCGAGCTAGATAGACCATACCAATTATAGACTTAACATGATCGCTCAAACACGGCTCCACAACATTGCTATCGCAGTACATTTTAATATCATAATTAATTTGTTTAAGTTTGTGCGGGGTTTGTCTGTATTTATTTTTGGAATTCTTTTGGGAGCTTTTAGCAAAGGAATTAAAATAAAATTATAAAGGGTTTTAAAAATTATTGTTCTTTGTTCGAGCCAGAAGTATACTGATGAATATTTTCTGTGTTTTATGGCTTTTTTTCAAGAAAATGAAATGCTTTTTACATTCAACTATTATACGAAATACAAAAAAACAACAATAAACAAAAACAGTCGCGGTTTTCTATTTGAAACAAAATAGGAAATATAAATTCAAATTTGTGCAGACAAACATCCTAGAAAAAAACATTTTAACTTTTCCCAATACTTGAACCTTAGTCTCACGTATTTTTCTTTTTATTAATATAAATAATAATAATACTTTATTAGTTTTTCAATAAATGGCTTTTAAAAAACTAATTACAATTTATAATGCTCTATAAAATGTCGAAGTAAAAATTGAATTAAATTAAAACGATTAGAATGCATTGGAGAAAAAGAAATGTTTTAGTTTTCTTTTGAAAATTATCAAGCTAGTACTATTAATAAGATCTAATGAAAGAGAGTTCCACAAATTTGTTGCACGGTATAAAAAAGTGAGCTGCCCTGAAGCGGAATTGAAGACTGGGATATATAGGTTATCTTTGTGTCTAGTGTTAAGATCATAAAAAATTCTTGAGTGCTAAATTTATCACAAATCGTTCTCCAAGTCTAACTGTTAAATATTCATCTGAACTTTGAGCAATTTCATTTTTATTACATCCTCCAAGGTCTTTCAAGCAAGCAGGTGCAAATGTTTGTTTTCGTACTAAAAAAGTAAACTATATTTTTCTATTAAGTTAAACCTTTATTTTTAATTTACCTTCCCTCTTTTAGAAAATGTTAAACAGATGTTTTCTCTCTCTTCGCCAGTATCCCATAGTTCCGCTTTACCTAATGAAGGATTCGCTCTTTGATCTTTCAAATTTTCTAATAATATTTTTAGCCGTCGCCATTAGAAGAGTAAGGCCGATTTTATTTCTTTTATAAATACAAATCCCACAAAAATGATAAAGTTTCAACAATTTCATTTTGTTCACATACCAAGGGAGAAAACTTTAAGAGAATGGCAAAAACTATTTGCAAGTTGGCAAAAACAAGCTGCGAGAAGAAACGAGATCTGTCCTGCATGGATATTCAGAAACGATGTGCTTTGGCCGGCTATACTGAAGGTATGTTTCAATTTTAACTAGACGCACAATGGTGCGTTTACTCGTGCCCAGTTCAAGGATTTTGTTTATAGTGGAATGCAGCTTGAGAAAGTTGTGCTCTTATGATAGCTCGATGCAAAAGCTACTGTGCCTTTGGCAGTTATCAGTTTAGTTGCTATAGGTTGTCACGTTTATAAAAATTGTTCATGTCCGCCATAACACGTGGATTTTCGAAGATAGATAACATTTATTCTTTCAACTTTTAAATAGAAATGGCAAATTATACCTTTGTGACAAAACGTAAATATTTTTATTGATGGTCCTTCATTACTTTCTGTAAAAATAGGAAAAATATTAGTAACTTATAACAAGAAAAGTACTGATTTGTCACAATCCGGGTTTTACAGAAGTGCTATTCTTGATTTCGAAACGGCTTGTTCGCTTCTTTTATCTCACTTTTGTCTTTGTTTGAAGTTTGGAGAAAGCCTTCCTCCTAAATAGAGACATTGGAAATAGAGTGCAATAATTGCCAAAGAGCCGAGGTTATTTTTTTCTAAAAATAAAGAAGAAAAACTATTCAAGCCAAATTTATGAGCTAAAGTACCCTAAGAATAAAATACTTTTAATTTTTGGGCAACATCCGAGGAGAAATGGCAAAGAAATAAAAGATTTTGTAACGTTTCGTAATGGCGACTCTGAGCTGAAGACTTACCAAAGCGGGGCTATCACCGAAATCGATTTCTCTACGACCTGTGCGTTTGTGTGTATTTTGAGCGTCTCAGAAGGAAAAACATCCACCATAATTAAACCTCACTGCGCTCGGTCTGTACTGGCGACCTCGGTCAAGATTCTCCCATACATGCAGACCTCCCGCTCGGTTAATAAGAGATAAATAACAACTGCCAGTAAAAAGTGCTATTTAACTATTCTCTGAATCACGTTACTTTTAAAACGAAAGCTATTATGAGTATTTGCTGCGGTTCTCAAGCAGGAAATTGTTTTGTTTGTAAACTAATGAAGATGTTTTACTGTTCATATTAAAATTGTTTTAATCCTAAATGTAATTATAATTATTTAATCACTTGGTGAGCTGACAAAAAGACTTTTTAATCTTGAGTCGCAACTCTGAGATCAAACGAAATTGGTCCTTAGATGGAGTTATGGTATGCATCGGCCACACTGATCTTCATCAGGTTAGAAGGATATCCGTTACAAACAGATGAGCAATATATATAGGGAAATATGATATGTCAATATTTAAACGTTTAATTGGAAAACAATAACCGAAATATGATAAAACGTAAATAAGCACTGAATTATACAAACAAACAAAAACTTAAGATGCGGAGAAAAATAAGTAGAAAATTTAATAATTACAGTTATTGTCCATAAGGTAGAACAATATTGGCTGTAAGGATGACATATGTGTCAACTTGGATTTTATCTGTTTTATAACATTAGTATTTGTTTCACTTGGTCTGGCCTGAATCAAACTCAATCAACCGGCTGAACACGGGTTTTGCTAGTACATTTTTCCTATGGTATGCATGGCTGCTAATATTGTTGAAAAGTCAGCAACCAATCAAGAATGAATGATCTAATGTAATGTTCTTGATTCTGTTTCTTCACAGAACGCGAAGCTGCAGCAAGTCGTACACAGGATTTGCAGGTTAAACAAACAAATCCGTGGAATTAAAGACTCATAGGAAAAATAATTAAGAGCATGCCAAAAACGATGAATCTCAAAGTTGCATGTACAGCAAAATACCCGAGTTTTAGTATATAATAAACAATAAATTATTTAAAAATTATAAAATCTGGTTTTACTTTAATTCTTACTTTCTTTCTCTTTCTTGCTTGATATTAAATATAAAAACTCTGCTTCGGTGTTTTTAAAGAAACAATTTCCTGATATTTATGTAAATTCTATACCTTCGTCGAAGTGAAAGGTCTTGCGAGGAAGGACTAACGACGAATAATGACTAACGACGATTAAGAACTAATGACGAATACGGATTAACGACGAAGGACTAACGACGAATAAGGAATAACGACGAATAACAATTACAATACACTTTTTAACGGATTTTAAAATGTTTTACATTTTTCCCCTTCATTAGCAGACTAGCGCTATTGCACACACTAATGCCTGTATATTGAAATTCCTTTGTAAAATAAACTTCGGTAATGTAATGGAGATGAGTCGCTCATTAACGGTTTTGACTATACCAGCTGTTTTAAGTATTTTGAAAACGCTATATCTTGTTTTAAACTGCTTGTATAGAACCTATTTATCACCAAATCCGTGGTTAAAAATCTATTCAAGCTTGTAAGGAATAAAAAGTTTATTTTACTATAGCAAAACAGCAGTCAATGAATGCCCGATAGGGCAGAATACCTATTGTTTTCTGGACATTTAGCTTAATGAATTCATATTAATCTGAATTACAATGCACATGTTTCTCGACGCGTGATTGGCTTGGCAAGCAGAAACGCACCAACTTTCTAAGCTAATATATGTTCGGAAAAGTTTGATACTCAACTTCGGAGATGTCAATCACGCTTAAGCTGAACAAAGGTTGCTATATCTCAGTAATTTTTATTAACAGACTTTATCTACAATTTGGTAAACCCAGTTAAAGCAATTATTACACGATTTCTTCGTCAAACTTTATGAATAGTTTCTATTTTTATTTCAACCTGAATCACGTCCAAGCAGCCTTGGCGCACAGGTTTTCATCGAAATATATTTTGACATCAACGAATAAAATCAAGGGGAAAAGTTTAGAGAGCTATCGATTCATTTCCTAATCAATTTTTTTTATCAAAACTTGTGTTTAGTTAGCTTCTTAAAAATAGAATTGTGGATGCGAAACAACATTTTTATATATCTCTCTTGCCTAAAGTGTTGCTAAATACTGCGCTCTTCAAACATTTAGAAATTAGGAAAATCCAGTAAATTTTTAATTATGCAGCTTATGCTCTTAATGCCTAAGAGTTCACCCTCAAAAAACTATATCGGAAATTTGTTGCCGTGCATGTGGACTTACTTTATGAAAATCCTGAAAGCTGGTTCACTATATATACCAGATAATTCCGCTTTATGCACAGTATACTAACCCAACCAGTCGGTGTGCGTGTTCAAATCCTGACATACTTTTTTAAACTATCCTTTTTGCATTTAAGTTTTAGTTCGTTTGTTTCCCCAAAGCGTCTTATATTGTTAATCGAAGTAAATGAACTTCAGTCATTTTTACTGCAACGTGAAATCCCACTTCGAGTTAACAGCAGCTGTCATATGCATACGAATAGTAACGGTAACAATGGGGGCGGAGTTTGTTTTACTGTGAGTTTGCATATGTAAGTAGTGACTAGTTTCCGATGGCTTCCGAGCGCAAAATTCAAAATCATTTTAGGTCCATTTTTACTTTTTGACAATTCTCCTCCACTAAATATACATTGAATTCGCCAAAAGTATAATCGTTTTAAAGAAGAGGCATGGGGCTATACAACCCATATGCTGTCAGGTATTAATGTAACCTTAGCAAACGAAACGAACAAGTTTAATTACGGCTTAATTTGAAAACTGCTAATTTCCACACATTAAACAACATCAAACCATGTTTCAGTCAGAACAAATTGCCCCCCCCCCCCCCCAGTAAAACTTGTTCTGTGACTTTCTTTTTGTTAAAGCTATAAAATACACATATGGGGCTATAAATACAGGGTGCTGTCACATCTCGAACGGCTACTGAAGAACGAAAATTACCTATGCAAAAGTCAGAAATTTGGATTTTGCCACCATTTTGCTTATAGTTTGAGGTGAAAACAAAAATCCAGAGACCGAATAATGATATGCAAAACCTAAGCGTGACGTCAAATGTCCGGCGATTCTGCCCTATAGCAATCGGACTTACAATAATAATTATCAGTATTAAAACAGCAAATGAACAACACTTTCTGCTCGCACTGAAATAAGACTAAATTTTATCTGATCGCTGAAAACAGCAACAATTAGAATCCACTCTTAGGATAATGTTTTACATTTTTTTCCCCTCCATTAGCATATTTACGCTATTACAAACACTAAGGCCTGTTTATTGAAATTCCTTTATAAAATAAACTTCTGTGATGTAAAGAAATTTCTTAGAGATTAATGGTTCATTAACGATTTTGCCTATACCAGCTGTTTTGAGTATTTTGGAAACGCAATATCTTGTTTTAAACTGTTTGTATAGAGTCAAACATTTCATCTCTTTGCCATTACCTTGACACGGGTTTTTAAAATTGTAAACTCAAATCATATTTATCTTTTTTAGTTTACTATCTAAAGTGAACAAAGAACCTGATAGCAAACAGTGACTTCAAAACATAAGAGTAAAGCAAAAGAAAAATTATTCACAATCGCTCAAACGTTATTGGTTTCCCCAACTATCCACGTCGGCAAACGCATGAATGGTTAGAACGGGGTTTAATTTGTCTAAAACTATTTTATGTAAAAATCAAGATGGTTTGGGGTTGTGTCTTCTGCCCACAAGGTGCCGCTAATGGCTGAAAGCACTCTTTATATATAAACACACTGTACTATAACTTGTGCTCGAATCCGAACTTATTTATCACCAAATCCGTGTTTACAAATATATTAAAGCTTGTCAGGAATAAAAAATTCATTTTACTATAGCAGAACAGTAGTCAATGAATGCCAGCAATCGAACCTACAATAACAATCATCAGTATTAAAACAGCTCGCTCGCTGAGCTAGGTAACCACCCACAGTGTCACATTTTGCAAAAAAAATTGTGCTTCTTTTCATTTTTATTTATATATATATATTTATTTATTCATCATTCATTCATTCATTCATTCATTCATTTATTTATCTACTTTATACAGTGTTTTTTTTCTCCATATTAGGATTTTATCCTCTAGATCATGTGGCAAAGGTCTATTAATTTAAAAATGTATTTATTATTAAGAAAATAAACGATGATGATGATGATGATGATAATACTGATGTCATAGTTGGCTAAACGTTCGATGCTTGTGCTTGATTTTTTAATGTTTCTCATCCAAATTAAGGGGTTTCTTGCTCTAGATCATGTGGTACATGACTCTTATTTAACAATTAACAGATATTAGAGCATTTTAAAACTCGTTTTAATAGGCAAAATCGTGAAAAATCTTTTAAAGATTTAAAAGTACAATAATTATTCCAGGCACGCCATGGTTCCACCATCTGTTCTAAACGCAATGGACTTCAATTTTATCATCTAAGTGCTCTTGTTTTGTGCCCTATCAACATTTATTCTCTCTACGGTAGACCATTATCTAAACTTTTTATGTAACGTTCCGAAGACAATAAAAATTTTCAGATTCCTACTAGGTAAAATGAAAATGACAATGTGAGGGGCTCTAAGGTTAGAATAACTTTTCAATATTTTTTACAAATTAACAAATATCACCCAAATAAAATATAAACTGGCTTCTTATTTTGTATCTGATCAATGTCCTTTAAGCATCAAGTGATGTCGATTTTGCGCTAAACAAACCGTTTCATTGCAGAAAAAACAAGAAACAATAATAAAACCCAATGGATATATTAGTAAGTTAGATGTGCGCATACGACAGCTGTTAATTGACATAAAAGAATAAAGAATAAAGGCAATAAAGTGGAGTTTGGCACAACAAAAAACTGTACATTTGTAGCTCGAAATTTTACTTCGACTAACAGAACCAGACTCCGTAATTCTTAGAGTAAAAATCAGTAGCGACAATAATCGCCCTGCCACAATGCGATTTTTGTCAAAAAATAGAGCACGTTAGCTACAGCAGGTGGTTTGTTCTTGAGTTCGATCTATACGTGTTCCTACACTCAGTTTTCCTCCTTTCTAATTCCGCTTCCTGAAATATTGCCATTAAATTAATAAAAACAATTGCCAAATATATTACATAAACAGAAAATTGTTCCTGTTAACAAAACTATTAAACTAATAAACTACTAAATAAATTCTCAAAATTTTCATGCATAGAAACTTAGCCTTTGTTTATGCTAAGCATTTTAAGTTAGTTTTTAGCTATTCATTAGACTCCAGGAGTAATAATCATAATTATTATGGCAATGAAAACCTTGCCATATGTTTCTATAAGTAGTTTCGTTAAGCTTCGTCTGAAGTTTATACATAACAAGACGCGAAAAGATGAAAATATTCAATCATGTTACCACGGTAACAGTCGTATACCGGGAAATTTATCTCCCAATGTACTTCATCCCCAATAGGATATAAAGAGGACATTGAGAGAAACATCGTGTATTTATCATGGCCTCTACATCAATATTGAAGATTACACTGGCAGTTTTTATTCTTACTTATTGTTTGATAACGGTAACAGAATGTTTCCACGGTGGCCTTTCAGACAGAGCCAAACGATTATTGAAGGTAGGAGAAATTCTTAAAAACTTTAACTGCGTTCTTTTACATTCATGCTAGGCCAAAACGAACGCTGAGAGCTGGACTAACAGCATACTTTTTAATGCTTTTCTATTTCTTTAGAAACTAGTACAGTTTATCTAACACAATCTTATCATTAACATTTTTTTATAATACAGCATAATATAGCAAAGAAAATAGTTATCGCCAATGTTGCCATTCAAAACTCACTACACCTAAACACGCCACGACTACTGACTTCTAGATATATTATAAAATTTTAAAATAAATTTTTCACAACTACCCACTGGAACTTCGTAATAATATTTACTGAATATTACAATTAAAGCTACCATCCAGCATGATTCAGAGATCCACTGTACACTGGAGATTTTGTTAGCATAGGCTGTTGGAGACACTATTTTGTATTTATTAATATAAGATATAAAAACAATTATATCAATAATTTAAACGACCGCCTGGTTAGCCTAGTCAGTGGTAGGAATGTGCTAGTCTTTCGCACGGGAGGTTCGGCTTCAATTCCCGGCTGGACAACCACTTGGGGTATTAAATTAATCGAGGAAATGGTGCTGAAATTGCATTCACATCTGCAAATGGTGAGAACTTCACGTTTTCTCGGATCACGTCGTCAAGCGGTATAGATCCAGTTTCTGGACGCTATATCACGGGAATTACGCACTGGTCTTCCTCATTGATACCATTCATGACTTTTTCAAATTTATAGTGAAGCTGCTATTGCCGACTATCTAAAATCATCGTCTGTAAAAACCCTTTGAAGTGCTCACATTTTCTAAAACTACGCGCTATATAAAGAAATTGTTTTTTTATTCATTTATTTCAATTGTGCTTGTATAACAAAAACTAAAACAAAATTGGGAAGGAATAAATTCCAATTATTAATCGTCTTCTTTTTCAATAATAAACTTAGAAAACGTTGTGAGCTTGTGATGGGATTCGAACCAACAAGTATTATTGGTTTTTACAAAAGAGAACAGAATACCGAGCTAGATAGACTATACCAACAGAGATTTTTGAGGAAGAAGGCTGTTAAGTACAAATAATGTAGAAGAAAATTGAAGAAAAAGGGGGTGAAAATTCACCCAATTCACCCCCCTGTATCCGTACTTGACGAATTATAGAGTTATTAATAACAGATGAATTGGACAGTGTTTTACAAATAGAAGTAAGAGTCTACAACACAATTTATGGTAGATTTGACAGGTACTGCCAGCTGCCAGCAGTGTGCCTTCAGTGCCCATTTCAGTAAATTCAAAATAGGCTACTTGCATATGCTCTTTTAAAAAAAAAGTGTTATGCAATATTTTCCTGGCGAATAACAAGATTCCATAAGATAGTAGACCTCCCTAGAAACTGCTTGCAGAGCCATAAAGTTCAACAATCAATGAATATAAATAAAAATAGCATCAAAACGTTCATTTCAGAACATCAAGTAACTTTGCATAATTTAACCCAAATGTCAAATTTTACGTATACCAGGTTACAAAGAAGTGTTTATCGTTAGAGGAATACTATTTCTTTATACACATTAAATAAATTTATCACGAAATTCTCGGCTTTTTTCAAAGATATTTTCGTTTGCTTTCAGCGATAAAACTTAACATGATCGCTAAGACAAGTCTCCACAACACTGCTATCGCAGTACATTTACCATAAATAATTATGGAAGCAACACAGTCTTCAAAGAATTTTTAATGAGAAAAACAAAGTTTGTGCGGGTTTTGTCGGTATTTATTTTCAGCATTCTTTTGGCATCTTTTAGCATAAGAATTAAAATAAAATTAAAAAGGTTTTTAGCAATTATAAATCGACTGTTCAAATGAATGAAATTGATGTTATTGTTCTTTGTTCGAGCAAGAAGAACTGAAGAATATTTTCTGTGCTTTATCACTTTTTTACAAGAAAATTACAAGCTTTTTACAATCAACTATCAGACGAAATAGAAAAAAACAATAATAAGCAAAAACAGTCGCGGTTTTCTATTTGAAACAAAATAGGAAATATAAATTCAAATTTTATATTTTAGAAATTTATATGCCAAGTTGTGCCGACAAAAAAAATTAACTTTTCCCAAAAACTTGGACCTCCCTATCACTCTACTTTAGTTTTACGTGTTTTTCTTTTTATTAATATCAACAAATCGTTCTCGAGGTCTAAATGTTAAATATTCATCTGAAGACTGTTCAATTTCTCTTTCAAAATTAGGCTAACCGCCTCTTTTTACACTTTTATAAATCCTCCAGGGTCTTTCAAGCAAGCAGGTGCAAATGTTTGTTTTCGTACAAAAAACTATATACTTCTATTAAGTTAAACCTTTAATATTAAATCTATCTTTTGTATTTTAGAAAAAGTTAAACAGCTTTTCTCTCTCTCTTCGCCATTATCCCAGTTCCGTTTTATCTAAGGAAGGATTCGCTCTTTGACCTTTCAAACTTTAAATATAAATTTTACCGTGAAGAATAATCTTAATAATATTTTTAGCTGTCGCAATTAGAAGAGTAAAGCCACTTTTATTTGTTTTTACATACATATCCCACAAAAATGATAAAGTTTCAACAATTTCGTTTTTGTACCAAGGGAGAAAACTTTAAGAGAATGGCAAGAAACATGTGCAAGTTGGCGAAAATGAGCTGCGAGAAGAAACGAGATCTGTCCTGCATGGATATTCAGAAACGATGTGCTTTGGCCGGCTATACTGAAGGTATATTTGAATTTTAATAAAAGCTAAAACTCTTTCCTATAAAACTTTAACATACATTCTGGGATAACAATTTTTAGCAGGATTAGAATTTCAAATGTGTTTTAAATGTGAAAACAATAATATTCTCGGTCTAGTATCTTTTCTTGCAATACTGATATTTTTGAGAGTAATTCAGCCGAACTCGAGATGCAGTCCTTGCATTTAAAACTGAACAGGAGCTATGTTATTTTAAATTTATAGTTCACAAAGTAACAGTTATTTATCAAGCAGCTAGTTTTTTTAAAAAATGCGTGAAAATAGCTTTGTTACTTACCTATAACAACTGCCAGTAAAAAATGCTATTTAACTATTCTCTTAATCACGTTACTTTCAAAATGAAAGCTATTATAAGTAATTGCTGCGGTTCTCAGGAAAGTGTTTTGTTTGAAACTAATAAAGATGTGTGTTACTGTCCATATTAAAATTGTTATAGACCTAATTGTTATAATCCTAATTGTTATAATCCTAATTGTTATTACAATTATTATTATATAATTACTTGATCTGTCAAAAAGACTTTTTAATCCTCAGTCGCAACTCTGAGATCAAACAACTTTGGTACTTAGAGCTATGGTTTGCAAAACATATAAACATGCAATATTGACAAACAACAGGAATATCAGTACTTTTGTAATAAAAAACATTTCGATCGGCGCCATTTTGCAAAATCTCACGCGGAAAAGACTGGTTCTGATACTGTGACGTCAGCATATACAAAAATTTACGGATACACAGCGTATACAGAAGTTTCCACTCTGGAGAGCGTATACAGAAATCTCCCGATACACCGAGCGTACACGACGGACACGTGTGGACACTAGGTGTATCCGTATAAAAAAAAAAATTTGCGGATACGTGTGGACGGTGCCTTAAATAGAGTTGTGGTATGCATCGGCCACACTGATCTTCATCAGGTTAGAAGGATATCCGTTACAAACACATGAGCAATATATATAGGGAAATATGATATGTCAATATTTAAACGTTTAATTGGAAAACAATAACCGAAATATGATAAAACGTAAATAAGCACTGAATTATACAAACGAAAAAAAGATGAGATACAGAGAAAAATACGTAGAAAATTTAATAATTGCAGTTCTTCTCAATTGTTGCGTTTGTAAGGTTGAACAATTTTGGCTGTAAGGATGACATGTGTGTCAACTTTGATTTTACCTGTTTTATAACATTAGTATTTGTTTCACTTGGTCTGGCCTGAATCAAACGATTCAAACCACTCTGCAAGGGTTTTTTTCTATGGTATGCATGGCTGCTAATATTGTTGAAAAGTCAGCAACCAATGAAGAATGAATGATCTAATGTAATGTTCCTGATTCTGTCTCTTCACAGAACGCGAAGCTGCAGCATTAAACAAAGAAATCCGTGGAATTAAAGACTCATAGGAAATATAATTAAGAGCAGGCCAAAAACGATGAATCTCAAAGATGCATGTAAAGCAAAACATCCGAGTTTTAGTATATAATAAACAACAAATATTTAAAAATGCTAATTTGTCGGTTTTACTTTAATTCTTACTTTCTTTCTCTTTCCTGCTTGATATTAAACATAAAAATCTTCTTCGGTTTTTTAAAGAAACAATTTACTGATATTTACGTTAATTATACACCTTCGTCGTAGTGAAAGGTCCTAATAAGGACTAACAACGAAAGACTAACGACGAATAAGGACTAACGACGAAAGACTAACGACGAATAAGGACTAACGACGAAAGACTAACGACGAATAAGGACTAACGACGAATAAGGACTAACGATGAATAAAGAATAAGGACGAAATAGGAATAACGACGAATAAGGACTAAAGACGAATAAAGAATAAGGACGAAATAGAAATAACGACGAATAAGAGAATAATGATGAAAGACTAACGGGCGTTCTCGGGACCAAAAAAACGTATTTTTACTTTGTTTTCAGTGTTAATTGTCCTGAATGTAAGTTCCCGTTGCTTCCAGCTTTTTAGCTTGCACGCGAGACATCAGTGAGGCATGAAATGAACTTTGAGACTGTAAATTATCTGAACAGACAGAATTCTAATGACGATGAAAATATAGATATTACAAAACAATTACTGTTCATCAGGAGGATGCCTAAATTGCGTGGAATTAATCAGACACCTGCGTAGTAAGAATAACAGAATAATGATAGAGCACTTGACAGCCGCACATAATAACTTTAATAAATATTGTTTTAAATTTATTGTTAGAAACGTTTTGCATCCTCCACATTACGCAGTAAGGTATTCTTCAAAAATGATGTAAGCTCGCATGTTTCTTTGGTGAAATGAAATCAATTTGCTTCGATTGAATTCATAAAACTAAGAATATAAGGTTTAATAGATTTCGTGGATTCATAGGTTTCGTGGTTTCATCGGTTTCGTGGTTTCATAGGTTTCATGGATTCATAGGTTTCGTGGTTTTATGCTTTTATAGGTTTCGTGGTTTCATCGGTTTCGTGGTTTCATAGGTTTCATGGATTCATAGGTTTCGTGGTTTTATGCTTTTATAGGTTTCGTGGTTTCATAGGTTTCGTGGTTTCATTGGTTTCGTGGTTTCATAGGTTTCGTGGTTTTATGCTTTTATAGGTTTCGTGGTTTCATAGGTTTCGTGGTTTCACAGGTTTCGTGGTT